>SKCR01050812.1:0-38594 GCA_019454045.1 Zanthoxylum bungeanum | reverse complement strand
CCGCTCATCAATAACCTTTGCGTTGAAATGTTTCCAAATTCGAATTAGAAGCAAGCCAAAAATGCGAATACATAACTTCCCCAAATAAGTTTTAAATCATTCTAACTTCACCCTAGCGTGTTAGAGGCCACCCTAAGGGTCTCGTATCAACTCGTATACATATATTACATCATGATATACGCATGATACGCCTCAGAGTAATAGCAACCACTTGAATAAGTAAATTTAGCCTAATTTTGATATATATCCTTCAATCTATTTTCTAATCAAAGTTATCAATTAAAAGTCATTGCATGAACCATAAATTTCTTCAGCGAAGTGAAGTAAGGCTAGCAAGACTTCAAATCAGTGAGTGGACACTTTTCTTTTAAGTTGACTCATTATGTTATTGTTCATATCTGACTTACTTTTCACTTTTAGGGCGTTAGCCAAGTTCACTATCAGTTATATTTTATTTAGCATGTTTTGAGAAATGGTTTGGAAAAGAAATATTTTCAAAGCATGAGTTTTATGTTTTTGAGGCATGTGGGAAAAACCCACCTCAGTATGTAACTTGATTCAGATATGGAATTGACAAAGAGAACATGTGCACATGTAGATGACTGGGGGGACGATGATACATAACTCCCTCAGATCCTAGTTCAGGACTAGGGATTACATATGCCCCTAGATCCTAGATTCAGAGCTTGGAGGGTAGCATAGATCCACACCCCCAACTCTAGTTCAGTGGCGTGGGGGATGGCGATATGTAACGTCCCATGACCACTAGTTTCAGGGACATGTTGTGGCATGCTTTGGGGGACGACGATACGTAACGCCCCCATACGTCAGGTTTTTCAGAGACAAATAAAAGGTTTTTAGAACATAATTTTCAGAGATCAGTTTGCAGATACATATTTCAAAATAGGTTTCCGAGAATAGTTTTCTAGAAAGGAAAGTTTTCAAAAAATAGCAGCCTTATAAGAGACTTTCAGGAAAGATTTTCACAAAGGTTTCTAGAAAGAAATTTTTTCAGAAAAGATTCGAATTGATTTCTAAAACATGAGTTTTCTTAAAGTATTTCGGTTTTTATTTTAAAACCGTCCACTCACTTAGATTGTTCAAATGGTCTAACCCCCCCCACTCCCAGTTTTTCTATTTTGCAGGTATTCCCGGAGGACGAGCTCGAGATGATAGATACTGATGATAACAGTCACTAGAGGGTTTGGTCAACCAGGTCGAGTCAGAGTTCAGTTCAGACAATGTCAGAGAATGTCATGTAGCATATAGTTTGTTTAGTAAATAATATACATGTAAAGAGTTATAAATGTTCATTCTTAAAGTTGTGATGTATAGTGAATTTGAGTATTTAGTTTGAAAAACATTATGCATTCATGAGGTTGAGTTGGATACCGGTCCCGTGCATGAGTTTATACATGAGATGAGTTTAATATTGTTAGAAAGTTAGGGGCTCAGTGGGATAATACGGTCTATTCCCTGCCGCTAGCATCTCCCAGATTTGGGATGTTACAAAGATGATATCAGAGCATGGTCTAGGGAGTCAGTGACTGCAGTGGGAAGAGTGTTGGGGTCTTGCATGCGTAGTATGCTTGGGGTGCTAGTATGCTAGGCAACACCTCTCATGTATCTGATCCTCGAGTACGTCCTCAAAGTTCTATGGACAGGTTAGTAAGAATTCCTGAGCTATATAAGTATCTTTCATTAGAAATAATTATATTCTTTGATGATCCTTCTGTAATTATCCTGAACTATTAGCAGAAGTTCAAATTTAGCTATTAAACTAGAAATTGCTTACTAAGAAAAGTTACCTTAGAGAGTGGGAAGAGAAAGCTGTCAGAAGTAAGGAAATATACATAGATGTTTAAGTAGCCAGAGACAAGAAAGTAAAGAGACAGAACGAGATAGGAAAGTCCTAATGATACCCACCATGGAAGTATAAAGAGAAAGAAAAATCTAGAAAGAAACGTAAAGGGCAAAAACACAGATGTTTAAGCACTCAGAAGCAATTAGAGGTAAATATATAGAAACATTTAGTAAGGAAGTACAAAACCTTAGTACTTAAGAAAATAGAGTAAGCTGAACCAAAGTAAAATATTGAAGTAAACTTGAGTAAGATTCCTTCCTTCCTACAAAGATTCTTTCCTTGATCAGAAAATTCCTTCAAGTAGACTCAATAGCCTTAAGTACCTCGTATAGATGGTAAGTCTCCTGAGTAACAAAGAATAGACAGAAAGATAAAAGAAGTAAGAACTCAAGACTAGACGTGGAAGTTTCAATAGACAAAAATACCAATAAATGTGTGGAGACTTTAGATCCCTAACCCAAGTCTGCATACCAATAAGAGAAGTTGTAAATAGAAAGGATTAACTGCCTTAATTTAAGAATCTGGTAGATAAGGTTCTGATCTACCTAGATCCTCATCTCTTTGCTATATCATTCAAAGAAATGGTCCTGACGGAATCTATCTCGTACCTGCCTTATATAAGTAATAGACTTTACCGGGACACAGAGTACCAGAACAAGGACAATGATAACCATCGAGATATAAAGTCTAGCTCCATTCTTTCCCAGCTTAGATAAGGGTAACCGTAAGAAAGCCCGACAATAGTTTTTTCTATAGTAGAAACCGAAGACATGAGAAGATAGACCACTCAGAAAATGACCAAGAAAGCCTCCGAAGCTAGAAATGAGAGAACCTAGTATAGTCCAAGAATCTAGGCAAGTCAGCACAAGGCTTGTAGTATTAGAAGAAGTCCACAGAATAGACCAAACTTAGAAGAAACCCATAGATATACCAGTAGAAAATCCATGTAAGTTCAAAAGGATAAGACACGTGAGATCGGAGACACTCAAGAATTAACTAGAATACCCAGTGCGAACAATAAGATTAAAAGGAATGGTTATAGCTTATAGCAAGGGCAGAGAGCAAAGATTTAGAAAATGGCCCATAAGAGTGAAACATCGCTAACTTCGGCAGCACGACATAAAGCCAAGATATGGGATATGGAAATAAACAAGAAGGACGCGGATAGTGACAAGAAAGTTCAGTACGTATAATATTAAAGGTATAGCTTGAATGTACAAATATAAAGGAAGAACTCATGATAGTTGATAAAAGTTGTGGGTCCCAACACAAGGTATGGTAATTTTTCCTTCCAGTAGCCTCAACTATAGTAAGTATATAAACACTTAACCAGACCATCACTGAGCCTAAGTAAATAACAGAAAAGTGTATTCATAGATCTCGGTGGAGTTCATGTGTTAACGCCTCAACTTAGAGCCCAATAAAGAGACGAACAAGTAAAGAAGAGCATCAGCCAAAATAGACAGGCCACGAGACAGCTAGACAGTCGAACCATTGAGTTCAACGGACCATAGATAAGAAACATGAGATATGATAGTCTGAAGTCATGGTGAGTTGAGCCAAATATAGAAATCATCATTGTATTGGAGACCCTTAAAGGAGTTAAGGCTCAAGAGCATGAGGGGACCAGAGAGAGCGATTTCTAGAAATATAATAGGAAACTCTTAAGGAGTCTTATTGTACTGAGTAGGAAGAAATAGATGAAGAGCAGTACCTAAACTAAAAATTAAGTAGAAATGTCTTAAGAAAATTATGTTGATAGAGTCTCTAGGAGAGTAAATATGATAGGAGTTCAAGGAACTGAGATAAGAAAGAAATCTATGTAGCAGGGTAAGTTTCTTAAGGAGGAATAACAAGAGGGAATATAATAGTTCTTTGAGAAAAGTAACGACTTAAGGTAGTTAAGTAACAGAGGCGACATGGTAGAGTATTTTAGAGAGCATGACTCTAGAGAAGGTCCATAAGAAGTAGTAGTATAACTAATAGTCGAAATGAGGATAAAAAATGAAGTGAAGCATGAAATTCGAGTAGTATGTAACAGAAGAATTTTAGTACGAGAGTCAATGCCAGATGGGTAAATATGACAGTTCTAGGCTTATAGATAAGCAACAAGTACAACCATTGTATGGGTAGGTAGTGAGACTACCACCACCGGAAAGACAACATGACCAATCCCCACCCTCTCAACCCCTCTACAGGCAATAATATCAAGGATAGACCTCGGTAATTACCTCAAAAATATTCCTAGAAACAAATGGATACACAGTAAATATAAGACCGAAATATAAAAATCTTCAGATTTAGTACAAGAACGTGGTAAAGAGGAAGAAATTAGGGTTAAGTAAAAGGTTTAGAAGAAAGATAGTCTATAGGAGAAGATTAAGAGAGAAAGTGGTAGTCAAGCAATTATGGAATGCAAAAGAACCAGTCATAGACATAACCAGATAATTATAAGAGTTGATACCCCTACGGATAGAAAGACAAAAGCATAGACAACAGAAGTTCAAGTATAGAATAGAGCAGGAAAGAAGCTAATGGACAACTAGTAGAATACTTGAAGATAAAACTATCAAAGTAAGACGACATTAGAGAATACATTAAATAAATAATGTCAGGAGTACACAAAAACTAAAACAAAATTTCCACAGTTAAGCCCAATAGTGCTACATAATGGAAAACTTCTCAGCATTGAGATAAGATTGAAAATTTCATCAAAGAATAAACAAAGAGTATTAAGCAATGACCAGAACCAAGTAGTTGGAATTGATATTAATGGTAAGGAATAATATCTTGAGAGTTGGGATGTTGGGAAAACTCCAAAGATGAGCATGAGTATGTAAAGAGCTTGACTATAAGGTACTATTCCCTCAGATTGGTAGAGATTATGTAAAGGACGGAGCTATTAGTGATTGAAAACTAGTAGAAAAGAAATAAGGCATTTAAGCAGTAAAGTTAAGAAGATTAATACCAAGTTCAGGATGAGCATGTAGATTTTACTAGAAATAAGAATTGTCTTTAATCTTGAACTATGGTAGAACGTGAAGAAACTTAATGATATGAAGTATTATCACCTCTAATAATGAGTAGGCACTAGATGAGAAGGGATGGAAGAAAGAGAGAGAAGAATTTAAGTTATACTTGAAGTTGGAAGAAATAAAATTATCGATTGAGGTACCAAGAACAATAGTGATACATTAAGAGGGAGGAGTAACATGAACCCTAAGTGACATTTTAAATTAGTGTTATCATAGCAAATAATATAAAGTCTAAAGAAATGATTCAGTTCAAATGGTCGTAGATATGCCCCTATTCTATAAACATATTGTATTCAGGAAGTACTTTACAAGTTAAAGACATGTACCAATTTGAAGAAACCCTAAGCTCAGATCATTAGGAATTGAGTATTTCTAATCCACCTTGCTAGACATTATATAATATGAAATAAGAGATATATATAATTTTATGAAAGATACCATTCATTAAGAAGTTTAGAGATGTGGCATAAACCCCCAGAATTGAGCATTTATTTACCAGATCAAATGGAATAGATCGAGGAAAGAGATTCCCAAAAGTCTTAATATCAAGTTTTTTAGCAAAATAGTAGAAAATAAGTAAAGGGAAATAAGAGCAGCAGAGGTCAGAAACCTTCAAACCAAACTAAGTTTATACAGTTTAACATCAAAATGGATTCGACGACGAATCCTATTTAAGGGGGGAGAATTTGCAACGACGGGAAATACCGACTACTGTCACATCGTGGGACAAGTGTCACATAATATAAATTATGTTTGGACACATATACCCTCATAAAATGACTTTGTGGACAATCGGAAAATTCTTCAAAATTTCGATACTAGATGGTACAATGTTCTACTCCGGATAGCCATGGTATTTAGGTCGTAACATTTTCATACGAACTTCAATTTTTGTGAACTTTATATCATCGGAATCTAAAATCGATATCTATAACTTTCTTGTTGAACATGTTTCCAAATTCGAACCAGAAGCAAGCCGAAAACGTGAATATATAACTTCCCCAAATTAGTTTTAAATCATTCCAGCTTCATCCTAGCGTGTAAGAGGCCACCCTAAGGGTCTCGTATCAGCTCGTATACATATATTACATCATGATATAAGTATGATAAACCTTGGAGTGATAGCAACTACTTGAATAAGTAAATTTAGCCTAATTCCGATATATATCCTTCAGTCCATTTTTTAATCAAAGTTATCAATTAAAAGTCATTGCAGGAACCACAAATTTCTTCAGCGAAGTAAAGTAAGACTAGCGGTACTTCAAATCAGTGAGTTGATAATTTTCTTTCAAGTTGACTTCATTATGTTATTGTTCATATCAGATTACTTTTCACTTTTAAGGCGTTAGCAAAATTTACTATCAGTTATATTTTATTTAGCATGTTTTGAGAAATGATTTAGAAAAGAAATTTTTCAAAGCATGGGTTTTATGTTTTCGAGGCATGGGGGAAAAACCCTCATTAGTATGTAACTTGATTCAGATATGGAATTGACAGAGAGAACATGTGCACATGTAAAGGACTGGGGGGACGATGATACGTAACGCCCCCAGATCCTATTTTAAGACTAGGGATGGCAGATCCCTCTAGATCCTAGATTCAAAGCTTGGAGGGTAACATAAATCAGCACCCTCAATTCTAGCTCAGTGGCTTAGGGGACGAAGATACGTAATGCCCCGAGACCACTAGTTTTAGGGATAAATAGTGGCATGCTTTGGGGGACGACGATACGTAATGCCCCAATGTCATGGATTTACACTCCTGACTCTATTTAGGCGTATGGGGGGACTACGATACATAAAGCCCCCATATGTCAGGTTTTTCAGAGACAGATAACCAATTTTAGAAAAGTTTTCAGAGATCAGTTTGCAGATACATATTTCAGAAATAGTTTTCTGAGAAAATTTTCTAGAAAGGAAAGTTTTCATAAAACAACAGCCTTATAAGAGACTTTCAGGAAAGATTTTCACAAAGGTTTATAGAAAGAGAATTGCTTTCAAGAAAGAAACGTTTTCAGAAAAGATTCGAATTTATTTCTAAAACATGAGTTTTCTTAAAGTATTTCTGTTTTGATTTTAAAACCGTCCACTCACTTAGATCGTTCAAATGGTCTAACCCCCACTCCCAGTTTCTCTGTTTTACAGGTATTCCCGGATGACGAGCTCGATATGATAGATACTGATAACAGTCACTAGAGGGTTTGGTCCACCAGGTCGAGTCATAGTTCAGTTTAGACAGTGTCAGAGAATGTCATGTAGCATATAGTTTGTTTAGTAAAAAATATACATGTAAAGAGTTATAAATGTTCATTCCTAAAGTTGTGATGTATAGTGAATTTGAGTATTTAGTTTGAAAAGCATTAGTTTAATATTGTTAGAAAGTTGAGGCTTAGGGGGATAGTAAACATGTTCCCTGTCGGTAGCATCTCCTTGATTGAGGATGTTTACAATTGGATAACATTGATTATTTACATTGACCTAATTGGATTAATCCAAAATTTACACAATGACTTAATTGTAAATTCATAAATATCTCTACCATTGAGGATATTTGGTAATTGCAAATATTAATATGGTATTTGGCTTGATTTAATTGGATTAAATCAAAGTAGTAGACATGTAACTAATCTATTAATTAAAACTTTATCTTGATTTAATTAGATTAAATCAAAGTGGTAGACAAAGGTGATTAATCACACATAGTTATACATATTTGGACAAATTAGATTAAGCTCATATAAAAGTTTATTAGAACTTTTATAATTAAAAATTGTATAAGTTTGGCTATAAATAGCAAGCTTGAGAAAATGTTTTAATCAAGTTGAGAAAGCTATATACAAGCAAGAATTAGAGAAATTAGCATACATTAGAGAAGTGTTTAGAGAAGCTTTGTGAGATCTCTACAACATTTCAATTAGGAGAAATCAAGATTGGATCTCGGAGTGAAGCTTGCTAACATTGGAATCAAGATTGGATCTTGGATTCAAGCTTGCTAACTTTAGATTTTTTCCCCAATATTTCAACAAGGAGGAAGAAGTAGATTGGATATATTTGAATCAACATGTCTAGGTAAGTTGATATTCTCCAAAGCGATGTTTTTCATTGGTGAGTTTTTCATTTGTGAGACATATAGTGATGAATTATGTAATAAATACATAATGTTTAAATTAGACTAATTAATTATGTTAGGATGTTTTGGAAGTACAAACACAATATGCTTGTAGTTGGGTCAAAATTTTTATATTAGACATAGACATAAAATTAGAGTTTGGAACTCTAGATGAAAACTTAGAGCTATGACCACTATTCTAGAATCACTTGACCACCTTTGGGTGACTAGAATTATTCACGAGACATTTTATTGTCGGATTCTAATTGGTTTGTGTTTGGATTCAAAATTTACGCTTGTGCTTATTTAGTATAAATTTATGTTTTGTAAAATTATTTGATATTTGAAAACATGATTTTTATTCTATAACATATGTTGATGTTTTTTTTGATGTTAAAATTACTTTTGGGTGTTTGAGAGTGTTTAGGGAAGGTGAAAGGATTTAGGTTAGAAGGCCTTGTTCCCTTCAACTCTCTGTTTTCAGAGAGCTGAAAGAGTTTAAAGCATTAATTTTTATAAACGAGAAATTGGTTTCCACGCACAGTGTGCGCACTTGTAGCGCGCACGTTGTGTATGGTGCGATGAATTTTATTTCCTCCCTTTTTGGTTTTCCGGACTCCGATTCGGCCACGTCTTTTCCTATACACTCTAATGGAATATAATATTTCATTAAATATTTAATATTACACCATGCTTGATATCTATAGGTTATACCCACTTCCACTACGAGGGGATACCGATCCGACCCTAGGGGTCCCATCGCCCATACCAGCTTAACTTGGGTAAAATCATTTGAGTGACAAACACTAGGGAATTGTACGGATTTTTCATTTTTTATTACTAACATTTGTTGAAGTTGAAGGATTAAAAAAAATTATTATTAAGCATGTCCAGAGAAGCCGCAGCTCCAAGTCAAAGTGTCTATTCTCAATGGCGCCAAGCAAGAGTTTACTTGAGTCTTAAAGTTGATGTGATGATTTGAGATGAAGTGCAAGCGATGAGACACCAATAATCCACATGAAAGTAGACCACCACTGCCAACGAGCTAATGAGGCAGGACCTATACCCATCAGACATAGTGGGCGACAGACTGTACCCATGGATGAGATAGAGGCCAAGAATGAATTTGATTATGATGAGGATTTTGAAAACTTTCAGAGGTGGATACGAGTATATTTGGCCTAGAAGAGGTCGGAATGAGAGGATGTTCAAGATGAGTCATGAGGATGAGGAAGATGGTGACTTGGGTAAAATCAAGATCGTTATTCCTTCTTTCCAAGCAAGAGTGATCCAGAAGCATACTTAGAGTGGGAACGTAAGTTAGAACTTATTTTTGACTGCCATAACTATTCAGTAATCAAGATAACTTATTTTTGTCAAAAATATTAGGGTTCCTATAGTCATTAATTCACCAAATTTGGGAAAAATTAAATAAAGAGAAATTTGGAGCTTAAAGATAAAAATTAAGGTAATTTTAATTTTGTAGAAATAGTTTCTTAATTCAATTTCTTATATATATATATATATTTGTAGGAGTGAAGTGGGGTATACCGTTATGCCAATGACATCGGTGACCACTACACTGTTAGACTCGCAGTCCGAAGAGAGTACGAATAGTCCCACGATGAGACTAACTAGAGAATAATGGAGTCGCCGGCCGTTATGAGACACCAAGAATGATTTAAGGTCATATCACACCCCTATCAAAATCCGACCTTAAATCTGTTTGGGTTCAGAATGGTCTCTTACTGATGCCAGTATAATATTACGCTTAAATGATGTATCCCTACATCTTATAATGTTGTCACATGTAATGGCCATTCAAAATAGCATATAAGGCGCAAACATATAACAAAATACGGTAAGCAAATAAGGTTTGAATGCATAAATAATTACAACAATAATGAGATAACACTTAAAATAGTTTAGAGCATGCCTCAAATCGTCAATCATGGCCATGATCTGTCGAATATAATGTTAAATGTCCAGCCAAACTTACTGGAAGTCTGGCCGGATGTATTGCGTAACCCAGAAGTGCAATAACATCATGTAACATAACATTACAACATGACTACAAAAATAAAATGGAATAATAAACAGTAAGTGACCGTATGGATAAATAACTAAACTTGCACAAAAAAGATAAATTTAGGTAGCAACAAAGTAACAAGCATGAAATAAGTAATGACAAGGCAATAAAAAGTACTAATACAAGCTTGTGAATTGAACATGTCAGAATACACATCAAAGCCAGGCCGGACAAAATTCTTTTTGAGCACTTAAAGTCCGGACATGTTCATCAATGTCCATCCGGATGTATGATAAGTCTGACCGGATATCCCTCGTGTATTAGAAAATAAACAGGAACATGAATACAAGCAAAAAGAAGAACATACATAATAATAAACTAAACAATGGAGTAAAAAATTGCATACATATTATTATTCAATGAAAAATTGAAAGCAAACATGAAGGAGTGAAATATTAAATCAGTGATGTGGCCTGATATTGTTATCAAATGCTCGGAAGTGTGTGCATGTCTGGCCGAAGATCTTATTTCTAAATAGAATCTCAAACATGCGTAGAAATAAAATGAGGCCCTTAGGTCATACCTTTTTCGGGATTGTGGCTCCGTAGATGCCTATAAATGATGGGTCGTTGTTTGGATGCTTGCTAGAAATGGAAGGAAATCCAATGATTTTTACTTCTTTTTTTTATGTCATTCTCTCTCTCTCCACATAATTTCAGTATGTAGGTTTTAAAGGCGGATTCAAACTAGTTTTTTATGAAGGTAAATACACCTTTTATAGTGCAAGGAAAGGTCTGAAAATGGAAGAGGGACAAAATATATCCCTTTTCTTCTGTCTGTCTCGGGTGATTGTCATTATGTCTGTAGTTATAGGTCAATACGTATGCAGTCGGATATATATTTTGAGATATAGATCTAACCGGACATAGTCATTCATGTGATTCTAGTAACTGAAGATGTGTATAATTATTACCAACTCAATACATGTCTGACCGGATATTAGTTTTGAATTATATATCCGGCCGGATATAATCAGGTTATTTAACTTTAGTAATTGACAATGTGCTCATTCACTGACAGCTGTGTTACATCCGGCTGAATGTAGGATTTTTAGGTCATGTCTAGCCAGATGTGCTGGGGTAGGCTAGATATAGGTGATGTTCTGTCGGTTTTTGGCTGTGTTACTTAGAGTTCCTTTCATTCCTGACATTCATCCTTACAATTTCCTCGACTTTCAAAGGTGTCCTCATAAGAGAGTCATCATCGAGTTTAGCATAAAAATACAGTGTCTATAGTCACCCTACTTTGGTAGGCTTGTGAAGTGTGTGACAACGAAAAGTGAATCAAAATCATGCATGCATTTTTACTTACTTGATTCGTCGGGCCTCACCGGACTTACTTGGTTGTGTAGTTGTTTGATTATTGTTTATTATTTGATGGGCCCTCTGTAGACACTGGATTTTTACATAAGCCCAATGATGAGCCTCGTATGGAGGCACTACCTGAAAAATCATGGAAGTTGCGGGAAGCAAATGTCGCAAAGAAAGAAAACCTCCAAAATTAACCCCTCATCAGATTGGGACTCACTAGCCCGCCGTGAATTTGCTCAGCCGCAATTTCAAACCTTAGCCTCAGACAAGCCCAAACACCTGCAACCGACCCATTACCTTGCAACCCATCCATACGGCCCATTACCCTACAACCATCCATCCACACGCCCATGCAAGCCCATGCAACCCACACGTCCATGACCTTCCCAAATAAAAAATCCCATGAAAAATACATGTTAAGATCCCCTAAAATCACCTTTCAATTTAATGAGATTATGGATATCCCCTCACGAAATTTACAAAAATTCTTTCCCAAAATATATCCCCCAAATTTATTTGATTTGTTTCCTTGATTGGAGATCCCTTGAAAACATTATAAAAAGAGACATGACCAAACCTAGGAGGGGGCTTCACACGGTAAACACACAAAACAAAAAACCTTGGGGCATCTCTTCTTCTTCTTCTTCTTCTTCTTCTTCTTCTTCTAAAAGACTTACATGGCAAAACAAAAAAACCTAGACACATCAAAAGAAACAACTATCCCACACACAAAGCCACTAACGAAACAAAAATCAACCACCAAACAGCCAACAAGCAAACCAAACACCCAGCCAACAAAGCACCAAAAAATAACTAGCAAAACAGCCACCAAAAGATCACCAAAAAAAAGCAAAACAGTAGCCCTCAAAACTAGTGAAAATCACCAAAATTAACAAGAAAACAGCAGCCCTAAACCAGTGAAAACAACAACAAAAAAATAGTGAAAATAACAGTGAAAATAGCAGCCAAAAATAGCAAAACAGCAACCTGAAAAGAGTAAAACATCGAGCAGAAATGTGAAACAACGAGAAGAAATAGCGATCCAGCAAACCAGAAAAACAGTAACCTTTAATGCTTTCGGCGACGGCCTAACGCACTTTCAATAAGCAACTTAAAAGGTAAGACCTGAGGGCCCCCTATTTTTTTTATAGCTCCGGACACGGCATGCCTGGCTGGACGTGAAATACGTCCAGCTGAGTATGCGAAGTCCTACATTAAAGACGGCCAAATTTCTGATCATATTATTTCTGTTCTTCTTCTTTATTTTTTTATTTATTTTTTTATCAATTTTTCGTTATTATCTTTTTATTTATTTATTCCTTGTTATTTTATTATTCCGCATTTAGTTTGTTATTTATCTTTTTTATTTCACCTTTATTTTATTTATTCATGTTGGTGATTATCCACATATGCATTATTATATTATTTCATGCCTATTTTTACATTGCATTAATGATTTACGTATGGTATTATCTCTTGTGGTATATCGGATGGAAACCCATACGTAAATTCCGTAGCCGAATCCGAATAGACGGTAGTGCGGTCTGTACTTGGGATACAACTCCACGTACCACTCGGGAAATACTCACATATGCATGATTACTCCCCCTTTTGTTTACCAATTATTTATGGACTCTTTATTTACTTTTGATAATTATGATTCTTATTATCGTACCTTGTATTTCTTAAATTAATTTGCTTTTATTTATATTAATGTTCATGGGTGAGCGAATTTGTGTGTTTATTTGAATTATCTTGCCTGAACTGCATAAGACTTGGCTATACCATTGTGTGAACCCCGTCCATTATACTGGCATAAGTAAGGGACAATTTCGAACCCAACAGTTTGAGGTCTTCCCTTATGAGGGGTGAGTGCGGCCTTAAATCTTTTCCCAGTTCACACTGGGTGCCGACTCCTTTATTCTCCGATTTAGTCCCCCATGGGCTACTCCGTACTCTCTATGGGCTGCGAGCCTAACAGTATCGTGGTCGTCGAGCATCATAGGCATAGCGGTAAACCCCGCTTCCCTCCTACAGATGGCGACTCCACTAGAGACAGAGAATCTGTTAGTGGTTTGTGTCATTAAACAATGAATTAACATGCAAACAAATAGATCACAAACAAAATTACCAACCAATCTATGCAAAACCCTAAAACTTGATATACAAAGAAAAACCTGGAAATTATGAGAATGAATCCAAGTCGAGATCTCTCTGTCCTTATGAACTTATTAGCCTCCGTCTCTGGTGCTCTACGGATTCTAAATGACCAATGTTCTCCCAAGATTCCTTGGATGCTTCTTATTCAATGGGGCACTCCTTAACAAGTATTTGAAATTGGAATATGGTGGAACTCTCTCAATACTCAAAGAAAGGAAATGTGACATACAAATTTCGTATTTGTTTCTAATCTGGAGAATGAGCATCTATGCATTCCTTATAAAGGTATGGAAGGGTGCCTTATGGACACCCTTTGGGTTTGGGTGCAACCCTAACAAAAGGTTGTACCCATTCCATGCTTCTCATTTGGATGACATGTCCCTATGAGGTACCATCCAAGGGACATATCCCTCCTCCATCTTAACCACCCATATTTTAAGAATTTACAACAATCCCCCACAATTCTTAAAATATTCATGCAGACACTTGAGAGAGTTTCCGAGAACTAAAGCTGCATCGAAATAGGTAGCTTTCGCCTTGAACCTTTCCTAGTGAATGACAATCAGATTTACTTGGCAAACCAGTGACCCATAGTCTTGAACTATTATGCCGTTGGTGTAAACCAAGACAATTGCCAACACACAGCTTTACTTCGACCATTTCTCGTTCTACGGTTGTGTTCATTTCGGCCCTGAACAACGGTCGTGGTTCATCAAGCAATTTAGGGAAACCATCCTATAAAATCCCATGGAAGCGGCCTCACTTCTTACTTGAAATAGGTGATCTACTATGAAGAGGTAATTTTCCTTTACCCCCATTAGGACTCATCTCTTAATATAGTGATCATTAAAAGCCTTAGCTTATTCTTACCTTGACAGACATCACTCTGCCACTTGACAGACAGCACTTAACTTGCTCTCGAGGTAAACCTTTAGTTAGTGGATCCGCTAGGTTTTCCTTCGACTTAACATAATTGATCGATATTATGCCACTTGAGAGCAGTTGACGTATGGTATTATGTCTTCGACGTATGTGTCGAGACTTACCATTATACATTGTATTTTGGGCTCTCCCAATAACCGATTGGCTCTCACAATGTAAGCTAATCGCTGGCACCGGATTTGGCCAACTAGGAATATCCTCCAGGAAATTTCTAAGACATTCTGCTTCTTCCGCTGTTTTGTCTAATGCTATGAACTCTGATTCCATAGTAGACCGGGCAATACATGTTTACCTCGAGGATTTCCATGACACGGCCGCACTACCAAGTGTGAAAATAAATCCACTCGTAGATTTGGAATCCAATGTATCAGATATCCAGTTAGCATCGCTGTATCCCTCGAGAACAGCAGGATATCTCTCGTAATATTGCCCAAATTTTGAAGTTTCTCTCAGATACCTCAAAACTCTTACTATGGCTTTCCAATGGTTATGTCCTGGATTGCTCGTATATCTGCTAAGCCTGTTCACAGCTTGAGCAATATCAGGTCGTGTACAATTCGTGAGATACATCAGACTTCCGATGATCCTCGAATACTCTAATTGCGATACGCTTGAACCAATATTCTTTGATGATGAAGAGTTAGGTCCACAGGGGTTCTAACCACATTTAGATCCCCTTCGATATATTTATCAAGTATCTTCTCAATACAATGAGTCTGAGATAAAATATATTTGTCTGATGTCCTAGAAATCTTAATTCCTAGGATCACATCAGCTACTCCAAATCTTTCATATCAAATTTGCTGGATAACACGTTTTTGGTAGACTGAATCATTTCATGATTACAACCAATTATCAGCATATAGTCTACAAGAGACATACAACGACATATTCTTTTTGAGTTGATTTGGTGTACACACACCTATCACACTCATTTGTTTTGAACCCACTTGAAAACATCTCTTTGTCAAATTTCTCATGCCATTGTTTAGGTGCTTGTTTTAATCCATACAAATATTTTACAAGTTTTCACACCTTCTGTTCTTGTCCAGGAACATTAAACCCTTCTGGTTGTTCCATGTAAATCTCTTCATCCAATTCACCATTCAAGAATGTCGTCTTTACATCCATTCGATGTATTTCAAGACCAAATATAGATGTAATGCCTATGAGCATTCTTATCGATGTGATACGAGTCACTGGTGAATATGTGTCAAAGTAATCAAGGGCTTCCTTTTGTCTATAACCTTTTATGACAAGTCTTGCCTTGTACTTATCTATTGATCCATCCGTTTTCATCTTCCTTTTGAATATCCATTTGTAGCCCAATGGTTTACAACCTGGAGGAAGATCAACCAACTCCCAAGTATGGTTCTGCAGGATTGAATCAATCTCACTGTTAATAGCCTCTTTCCACAGAGGTGCTTCCGGATAAGACATTGCTTATTTATAGCTTTGAGGCTCATTTTCGAACAAGTATGTCAAAAAATCGGGACCAAACGACTTAGACGTTCTAGCTCTTTTGCTACGTCTAGGTTCGATTGTCTCAACGTTTGCACGTTGATCTGATTCTTGGTCAACCTAATCACTGTCTTTGACAGTATAAATCGTTCATTTAAGAAACTCTTTTCTTTGTCTTTCCTTACAAGGAAACGTCTCTTCAAAAAATGTGGCATTCCTTGACTCAATTATCATACTCAGATTGATATCAGGAATCTCAGACTTGTGTACCAAGAATCGATACGCACTACTGTTGCGAGCATATCCAATGAATATACAATCAACAGTTTTGGGTCCTATTCTAACCTTCTTAGGTTTAGGAACCATTACTTTGGCAAGACACGCCCACACTTTTAGGTATTTGTAGGAAGGTACGTGACCTTTCCACAACTCATATGGTGTCTTGTCCAATCTTCTATGAGGAAGCTTGTTTAGAATGTAGTTCGCGGAAAGCAAGTCTTCCCCCAACAAGTTCTGGGGTAAACCAGAACTTTTCAACGTGGCGTTCATCATTTCCTTCAATGTTGGTTTTTTACGCTCAATAATCTCGTTCTGTTGAGGAGAATAATGAGTAGTGGTTTCGTGAATAATTCCATGCACAGAACAATATTCACCGAATGGTGAAACATCTACCACCTCTATCACTCCTGATTCTTTTGATCTTCTTACCAAGTTGATTTTCAAATTCGTTCTTATAGTGTATAAAGCTCTCAATAGCTTCAGCTTTGCTCCTCAGCAAATACACATAACAGAATCTTGTGCTATCATCGATAAAAGTGACAAAGTACTTTTTACGGCTCTTGTTTGCATAATATTCATGTCACACACGTCAGTGTGTATAAGTTCTAAGGGTTCAGAACTGCGTTCTATGGAATGAAATGATGTTCTATGCATTTTTGCTTCAACACATACCTCACACTTATGTTGGCTATAATTACAAATTTAGGTATAAGGTCCATGTTAATTAATTTACACATTGTATCATAATTAACATTTCCTATCCTCCCATGCCATACATTTTGTGACTCAATAATATAAGCAGAAGTTTTAGCTTTATTAATAGCACGATTGACAGTCATTACATTTAGTTTGAAAAGGCCCTCAGTGAGGTATCATTTTCCTATATACATATCATTCTTAGTCATTACAAATTTATCATAAACAAATACAAGCTTAAAACCAGCCTTACTAAGGAGAGAGCCTGAGACCAAATTCTTCCGAATATCTGGAACATGCAGTACATTCTTGAATGTAAGCTCTTTCTCTGGATGTCATCTTCAGAACCATTGTGCCTTGTCCAACCATCTGAGAGGTAGACGAGTTTCCCATTGTCAGATGATCATCACCATCGACCTTTTGATACAAGGAAAACATATTGCTATCTGCACATATATGACGAGTAGCCCCAGTGTCTACCCATCATTCTCTTGGATTCCTAACTATGGTGGCTTCGGTTACCACTGCTGATAGGTCCATCTCTGAGATCTCATCAGTCAGTTGCTCACCTTCAGTGACATGGGCCTCATTTTTATTTTTCTTGCCCTTGTCTTGAGTCTTCTTGTTTCTGCAGTCCTTTGCCAAATGACCTCCCTTGCCACAACTATAGCATTTTCCCATGAATTTCTTGTAAGCTTGGGAAGAGTCAGCTCCACCGTTCTTTCTCTTATTGCTACCCTCTACACCCTCAATGATGTTGGCCTTAGACTCCATAGTCTTGTAGCTGGCCTTCTCGGACATCCTGTTTTCCTCCTCGATCCTCAATCAAACACTAAGGTCTTTAAGGCTCATCTGATTCTTCTTGTGTTTCAGATAGCTCCTGAAGTCCTTCCATGATAGAGGCTACTTTTAAATAATAGTAGCAACCTGAAACGTCTCACAAAGTTTCATACCTTCATCCAGTATTTCATGAATGATCAACTGTAGTTCACCGAACTGAGACATTACCATTCTTGAATCTACCATCTTGTAGTCGAGGAACTTACCCACGAAAAATTTTTTTGTCCGGCATCCTCGATTTTATATTTCTTGTCAAGAGATTCCCAAAGAACATTCGCAGAAACCAAGCCTTGGTACACATTTTACAGGGTTTTGTCAAGTCCACCCAAAAGGTAGTTCTTGCACAAGAAGTCGTTAGACGACTATGTCTCTTCCCGTAGTTGCTTGGCTATTTCCGATTCACCCTCCACAGGATCCGGAGGATCTCTGAGGTATTTAGCCAAATGTAAGGTTGTCAGATAGAACATCATTTTGCTCTGCCACAGTTTAAAGTTTGCCCCACCAAATTTCTCTGGCTTTTCTCCATGGGAGACCAGTACTGTGATGTTTCCACTAGCCATTTGTAACTGAAAAAACCAACAGGGGTCAATTAGTCTACAAAAGACAAATTGCACAATGATCAATAAATGATATTGTTCAAAGTGATACACTAAGTAACCACTTGTTGTTCTATTGGACGGTGGTTCCAATAAACACAAGTCCTTGAATTTCAACTAAAGATTCTTAAGAAAAGTGAATAAATGAATATTCCCAGAGGACGAGGGGGGTCTGGAGTAACCACTTAAATCCCTGACCACTTAGGCTCTTATCGACTTTTTGACAGAATATCCTTTAAACACTTTTTCAATAGGATCTCTTAGCAATTCAAACTCAGAAATACATTTATGATTTACAATACAATATTCGATATGTGTAGATATATGTGTATGTGTCAATCAAGATTGGATGGAATTACTTGTGTATGATCACACTTTAAATTCTCAACCAAGTATGCAACACACAATTAAGTTTCAACTTTTTCACTAAGTTTATACTTGTGATAATTGAACACCCTAATAATAACTTAAATCTATACTACCAAGATTAATGTGATTCAGTATATGAATTACTAAGTTAATATTAGATTAATCTAAGTCTTTTCTGTTTATTAACAATTCCAGGACAGATTCGTTAGTGTCGCGTTCGTATCTACATTCGAACGAGACTGTCCAGTGTGTGTACATTCGTGTTGCATTCGAGAACGCGTTCGAACGAAGTGTTCCAGAGAGTTCACTTTCGTATAGCATTCGAGAATCCGTTCGAACGGAATAATTCCAGAGAGTTTGCGTTCGAGTTGTGTTTAGGACACGTTCAAAGGAACTAAGTCAAAAGGTCTGCATTCGACTTGCGTTTGAAGACGCGTTCGAACGTTCTTACGAAATTTCAGATTTTTGTCTTTGCGTTCATCGGCTTTCAAACGCTCTACATATTTTTCATGCACATACATTTATTTTTCCAGAAAATTTCTTATTTAAGCATGCGAATTACTATCTAACAACACTGTTAATAAGTTATTAAGATTGTTAGTGGTTTGTGTCATTAAACAGTGAATTAACATGCAAACAAATAGATCACAAACAAAATTACCAACCAATCTATGCAAAACCCTAAAACTTGATATACAAAGAAAAACCTGGAAATTATGAGAACGAATCCAAGTCGAGATCTCTCTGTCCTTAAGAACTTATTAGCCTCCGTCTCTGGTGCTCTACGGATTCTAAATGGCCAATGTTCTCCCAGGATTCCTTGGATGCTTCTTGTTCAATGGGGCACTCCTTAACAAGAATTTGAACTTGGAATATGGTGGAACTCTCTCAATACTCAAATAAAGGAAATGTGACACACAAATTTCGTACTTGTTTCTAATCTGGAGAATGAGCATCCATGCCTTCCTTATAAAGGCATGGAATGGTGCCTTATGGACACCCTTTGGGTTGAGGTGCAACCCCAACAAAGGGTTGTACCCCTTCCATGCTTCTCATTTGGAGGACATGTCCCTATGGGGTACCATCCAAGGGAAATGTCCCTCATCCATCTTAACCACCCATATTTTAAGAATTTACAACAGAATCGGCCCCGAAACAATGCCTTGTAGTGTCCATGGCTTTTTACTTTGGTTACCCAAGTCTCATATATTTTGCATACCCTTTTTACCCCGATGGCGTCATGTATCGTGAAGTCATTTTCACTCAAGGCGGTAGATCATTATGTGATGACCATCACTCGTTGGCACGTACCCTAGAGTATAAAAAAGGTGCGCTCACTTGGTCACTCGAACCCTTGAATGGGGAGACCTAGTTGTGAGCAACCCTTCACCGGCGGGAGTCTTTATCCATACCCTTGTAAGCCCACATACGAACCATAGTTATATGTCATATAGAAGCTACCTCAATGCTTGTGTTTGGGCCCATTATTATTTGGATCTATTTAGACCTCTCGTCATAGGATATGAACTTGTTGGGCCATTTAAACTGGGACGAGTTATCATATTATGATGGTTGGGCCAAAAGTTTTCAAAATGATGATGGGCCTTCTTGTGTTTGGGCCCCATATCATTTGAAGTTGTTTAGCCACTTTATCGTAAAAGTGTAAACATGTTGGGCCCTTTTCAATTGGGACAAGTTTGTACCTCGCGATAATCTGATTGAACACTTTAAAATGATAACGGGCCAACTTGTATGCAAACCTTGATGGGCTTAGAAGGTCCAAACATGATCCGAATAAGCCAAATGCATGAGTCCGATATCCGCACTGGCTTTCATCCAGGAAGGATACGCCACGTTATGGCATATTTGTATACTTTTGGATATCTCCAAGTCCATCCCCACCACAACCGTGATTACTGAAGGCCCAATTCATCGTTTCTAGACAATGGCACGATCCCATAATAGGCTTAGTCAATTTTGTAAATGGGCGATCTTTGTCTTTTACTGATGAAAATGGACTGAGGTAGCCAAGGTTCACCTATGTAGTGTAGGAGAGAACGATTTTGTGTACCCCATATTGGTGCATAAAATGAGTCGTACCTAGGGCATAAATGGACTTACCACGAGTGTAGGAAGAATAAAGTTGGAAGGATATATGTTGTTTTGATAACCACATGCATCTCATGTATACACTCATCACGCTAACCCCTTATCTTAACAGCCATCATAGATATCCATTGGGTTAGAGAAGAATGAAGACTTGTCAAAAAGAGGTTAGCAAACATGAATGCGTCAGACAGCGAAGGTTCCCGCATGGATCAATTGGAGACCAACATCACCAAAGTTACCGAGCAACTACAAGCTTTGACCAACGCTATGGCCAATCTGGTAGTACCACGCACAGTGGGAACAAGAAAGAACGAGGATGGAAGACGTGAGGTGCCCCCGAATAGGGTAAGTGAAGAAATCCCTATTTTAACTAATGACATGGCTGAGTATGTTGCGGGAAGGATAGCCGGGTCTCATGCGGAATTATAGAAACTGAGAGAACAAGTAGAGTCAGTTACCCTTAAGATGAAGGGAAAACATGAAGATCTGTTGGACTATGATGTGATGACTTTCAAAGAACAGCTGCCTCCCCAGTTTAAGATGCCCGACATGGCCAAGTTCAACGGAAACGGAGATCCGAGGGTCCATCTCCAACAATATGTTTCAGTGATGAGTTCAGTGGGTCTGTCGAAGCGTCAGGTGTAGAAGATGTTTGGGATGTCACTGGAAGGGGCACCCATAGTATGGTATCATGGCCTGGAGAGAAAGGTCAGGGATGACTGGAGGACATTAGTATAGGCCTTTTTGAAGCAATATGTCACGGATTTGGAGATCGACTTGTCGCTCCGTGACCTAGAAAACACCAAACAAAAGCCAGAGGAGAGCTTCCAAGATTATATGGATCACTAGAGAAGCCAGCTCTTGAAGATGCAAACTCGGCCCTCGGAGAAGGTCCAGATCAAGATGATCGTTAAGGGCACCAAGCCCTCCATTTAGAACAAACTGAGGAGGATGACCTCCATGATTAGTGACTTTCGACAGCTAAGAGAAACTTTCATGGATACGAGGAAGAGGAAGCCGAGAACAAAAATTTTTCTGGCCAGAATAGAAGGACCATTTTGGGGCCTTCAGAGGCCAAGCCCACCCCTGCTGAGGTCGCTGCCATCAGAAACAGGTGATTCTCCAATTCTGGTAGACCTTTCTCAAAGGTGTTTGAAAAGTTGAAGAGGCAATGACTCCTAAAACCCTTAGAACCTAGACCATTTCCAAACATTGTGCCACACTACTTCGACCTAAACCTATACTGTCACTTCCATCGGGAAAAAGGCCACAAAACTGACAACTGCGCCCGCCTCAGGCATGAGATCCAAAACCTCATTGACACCCATTAGATACCCGACCAAGAAAAAGAACAACCCAACACACACAGAAACCATCTACCTAACTACCACTCTGTTCCACCACCCACCTACATGATCAACTCTGGCCTACCTGAAAGCTTTATCCTCCAAACTCTCAACCACCAAGCTTCCTGCATGGGGATATATGACAACAGTAACAGAGTAGGGGAGAAATTTCTGGGAAAACTTCTCGAGCAGTGACAAAGATGAGGTTGTAAAAGAGGAAAATAAATATGAAGAATAACTACTGTAGTTGGAGAATCTGACGCCCGAAGAAAGCAAGAAGATGGAAGAAGACTGCAAATGACGAAGATGTTTATTTTCCTGATTTGTTTGATTGTAATCCTGCATTTATTAATCATAAAGACATTGATTTTTCTTAATTGTTCAACTCTTTTCCTGTTAGTCTGCATCATAACACGCATGACATGAGCATATTTGACATTAACTCAACAAAGACAAGTGCATTTAATCTTGGTACATGTGAAAACCCCATGGAAATTTCAATTGCAAGTGAGGTTACCTCTGATGAGCGGAAATAATTAGAGAGAATATTAATAAAATATGCAAAAGTATTCGTCTGGTCCTATGAAGACATGTCGGGGGTAAACAAGGGTATTGCCCAGCACATGATAACAACGTATCCGAACATAAGACCAGGAAAACAGAAGTTCCGAGGAATGAGGTCAGAATGGGCCGAAAAAGTTAGGGAAGAAGTCAAGAAGTAGATAGAAGTAGACCCTGAAATATCAAGGAAATTATCAAGCTAACATTGGTATGTGAGCCCATCTTCAAGCTATTGAGGAAAGACCATGTGGAGTGGAATATGCAATGTCAAGAAGCCTTTGATAAAATCAAAGAATACTTGGATAAACCGCCCGAGCAAGCCCTTGGTGTTGTATTTGGCCATAGAACCCGAAACGCTATGGGCGATGATGGTACAGGCAAATGAGACAAGGGTGGAACATACAGTCTACTACCTCAGTAAGAAGATGCTTCCATATGAAGCTCGCTATCAAGAGGTGAAAAAAAATTAAACAAAACAAAACAAAACAAAAAAAAAAATTGGGAAGGAAGTTAGAGCTTTTCTCGGGAAAATCCAGTATATCAGTGGATCCATTGACAAGCTAACATCAGTATGTGAGCCCTTCTTCAAGCCATTGAGGAAGGACCAGCCTGTGGAGTGGAATAGGCAATGTCAAGAAGCCTTCGACAAAATCAAAGAATACTTGGATAAACCGCCAGGGCAAACCTTTAGTGATGTATTTGGCCATAGAACCCGAAAAGCTGGGGGCGATGATGGTACAGGCAGTGTTACCAGTATGGAAGTTGAGATACAGTCAAGGCGGGTACTAGCAGAGGCAAGCAACTAGTAGTGGACCCAAAGGGAAAGTTCACGCCCAATTAGGAAGGGCCCTACCTAGTCAAGAAGGTGATGCAGAATGTGGCAGTGAGACTGTCAGATTTGGAAGGGAACGAGTTCACCGAGCCCATCAATGTGGACA
Source organism: Zanthoxylum bungeanum (assembly GCA_019454045.1). Lineage (NCBI taxonomy): Eukaryota > Viridiplantae > Streptophyta > Magnoliopsida > Sapindales > Rutaceae > Zanthoxylum > Zanthoxylum bungeanum. Next base: position 14,891 of record SKCR01050812.1, on the reverse strand, counting down.
GGCTGAAGTAATACTTTGCATAAAAAAAAGAAAAAAAAGCTCGTTGGGTTGAAAATCCGTAAAGGACAGCCCAAGCAAAATATAGAGCATAAGTGAGCAAGAAAAATGGTTAATTGTAAAATCTGTGAGGAACAGTTAGCGATAAAGGTACCCTTACATTGCAGTTTATTCCCTACATATGTACTAAGAAGCAATGCAAACGCCTTTATTGAAACAAATGTTCATAGATTGCATAAATTCCAGCTAACCGAGAAATATTAGAGTGAAGTGATTACAAATCACGTCTTTTGTTTCTTAGATTCTGGACCAAGGTCAGGAGATCTAGGAGAAGAGGTCCAAGAATGGAGAGGAACCTTGGGAATGAGGACGAGTAAAGAGCCTCGAGAATGAGGACAGATCTGGAAAAAAAAAAGAGAAAAAAAAAAGGAAAATTTCTAGCTCGTTAAGTTGAAAACTTGAAAAAGCGACTCAGGCAAGATAGAGTAATCCACTAAGTTGAAAATCAGAAAGGACGGCTTAGGCAAAAGATAGAAATGACTTGTAACTCAATGGACGAGGCACTAGGTAGTACCTTTTCCTCATCCTCAGGACAGCAAATGGAAGCTTCGGGAATCGGAAGACATGATTTTCAGTATCCGAGAAGGGTAGTAAGACAAAAATGTAAGCCGAGAATGGTAGTAAACTCCTCAGGGAGAGGGCATATTTCGAAATCTGGGAATCGGAAGACATGATTTTCAGTATCCCAAAAGGATGAGGCCGCTTTCAAGAAGTTGTAATCTACTTTGACCCGGTGCGGGTAGCAAAGAGAAGAAAGATGAACCAGGTCTGAGGATGACCTGTCTACCACCCCGCGAACAAGGGACAAAACGGGATCATGAGCCATGGGACACAAAGTGAATTGAACAATCACCGGAGGAGAATTGACAGGAGAAAACTGTAAGCATCCCAACTTGGCGCCCAAAACTTTTCATAAACAAATGGCACCAAAGGCCAAAAGGATTCCTAAAAGAGCGAAGGAAAAACCTCTAAAACAAAGTATGTCTAACCAAGATGACATCAAGCCAATAGGACAAAGAAAACCCATTGGAATAAAGAATGCATACATACATACATATCGCACACACACAATTTTTGTTTTGTGTTCGCAGGCTTTGAAGAAAAGAAAAGTGCGAGGACAAGGACGAGCAACTCCAAGAATGGAGAACTCCTCGGGAATGAGGACGAAGAACTCCGGGAATGGAGAAAAACCTCGGGAATGAGGACAAGCAACGCCTCGGGAATAAGGACGAGCAAGCCGGGAATGGCACTCTGGGAATGGAGAACAACCTCAGGAATGAGGACAAACAACTTCTCAGGAATGAGGACGAGCAAGCCGGGAATGGTACTCTGGGAATGGAGAACAACCTCGAGAATGAGGACAAGCAACTCCTTGGGAATGAGGACGAGCAAGGGGCAAAATGCCTTACCACCATTATCAACTGTTTGGAAAGAAATCCTAGAGGTCGAAACATATCATTATCATAGGAAAACAATTCCCCAGTGGATCGAAAAGTTACGCAGGTGGACCAAAACACCATCACACCAGAAACGGTTCGGGAATGAACAATCTCACACCATGAACGGTTCGGGAATGAACCATCTCACACCAAGAATAGTTCGGGAACAAAACCCTGAGATCGAAGCATCTCACACCCATGATGGTTCGGGAATAAAGCCCAGGGGTCGAAGTACCTCGCCATCAACCCAGCACAGTTCGGGAATAAAGTCCATAGATCGAAGCAACTCACACCCAGGATGGTTCGGGAAGAAATCCCAAGGGGTCGAATCACCTCGCCATCAACCCAGCACAGTTCGGGAATAAAGCGCATAGATCGAAGCATCTCACACCCAGGATGGTTTGGGAACAAAGCCCAGGGGGTCGAAGCACCTCACCATCAAGCTCAAGTCATTTCGGGAACAAAGACCAGAGATCGAAGCATCTCACACCTATGATGGTTCGGGAATAAAGCCCTGGGGTCGAAGCACATTGCCATCAACCCATCATAATTCGGGAATAAAGTTCAAAGATCGAAGCATCTCGCACCCAGGATGGTTCGGGAATAAAGCCCAGGGGTAGAAGCACCTCGCCATCAAAATCAACTTAGTTCGGGAACAAAGCCCAAAGATCGAAGCATCTCACACCCAGGATGGTTCGGAAATAAAGCCCAGGGGTCGAAGCACCTCACCATCAAACTCAACTCAGTTCGGGAATAAAGCCCAAGGATTGAAGCATCTCACACCCAGAATGGTTCGAGAATAAATCCCATAGGTCGAAGCACCTCGCCATCAACTCAGCACAGTTCAAGAATAAAGCCAGAGATCGAAGCATCTCACACCCAGGATGGTTTGGGAATAAAGCCCAGGGGTCGAAGCACCTCGTCATCAACCCATCGTAGTTCGGGAATAAAGCCCAGAGATCGAAGTATCTCACACCCAGGATGGTTCGAGAATAAAGTACAAGGGTCGAAGTACCTCGCCATCAAACTCAACTTAGTTCGGGAGGGAATAAAGCCCATGGGTCGAAGTACCTCGCCATCAAACTCAACTCAGTTCGGGAATAAAGCCCAGATATCGATGCATCTCACATCCAGGATGGTTTGGGAATAAAGCCCAGGGGTCGAAGCAACTCACCATCAAACTCAACTCAGTTCGGGAATAAAGCCCAAAGATCGAAGCATTCACATCCAGGATGGTTCGGGAATAAATCCCAGGGGTCGAAGCACCTCGCCATCAACACAATTCAGTTCGAGGAAATCCTAGAGATCGAAGCATCTCGCAGGGATGAATCCCAATGGGCAAAGCACCTCACCATCAAATCAACTCAGAGATCGAAGTATCTCGCAAGATCAACGAAACAACAGGTAAGTCCGGCCACGGCCGACGAACCAGGTAAGCAAAAATACATGCATGACATTGATAGGGTTGTCAATGTAGACACTGCAGAAGCCCCATCAAAGTGGGGGTGACTATAGACACTGCATTTTGCATAAGCCCAATGATGAGCCTCGTATGGAGGCACTACTTGAAAAGTCACGGAATTTGAGGGAAGCAAATGCCGGAAGGAAATAAAACCTCCAAAATTAAACCATCATCGGATTCGGACTCACTAGCCCACCGCAGATTCACTCAGCTGTTGTTTCAAACCTTAGTGATGGATAAGTCCAAACACCTGCAATCGGTCCATTACCCTGCAACCCATCTACACGGCCCATTACCCTGCACCCATCCACACACCCATGCAAGCACATGCAACCCACACGTCCATGACCTTCCCAAATAAAAAATATCATGCAAAAAACATGTTAAAATCCTCTTAAATCACTTTCCAATTTAATGAGATTGTGGATATCCCCATCACCAAATTTACAAAAATTCTTTCCCAAAATATATCCCCCAAATTTATTTGATTTGATTCCTTGATTGGAGATCCCTTGAAAACATTATAAAAATGAGACTTGACCAAACCCTAGAAGGGGGCTTCACACGGCAAACACACAAAACAAAAAACATTGGGGCATCTCTTCTTCTTCTTCTTCTTCTAAAAGACTTACATGACAAAACAAAAAAACCTAGACACATCAAAAGAAATAACCAGCCCACACACCAAGACCAATTACCAAAACACACAAAGAAAGAGCAAACAACCAGCCCACACACAAAGCCACTACTGAAACAAAAATCAACCACCAAACAGCCAACAAGCAGACCAAACACCCATCCAACAAAGCACCAAAAATTAACCAGCAAAACAGCCACCAAAATATCACCCAAAAAAGGCAAAACAGTAGCCCCCAAAACCAGTGAAATCACCAAAAATAAAAATAAAATAGCAGCCATAAACCAGCGAAAACGACAACCCTAAACCAGCGAAAACAACAGCAAAAAATAGTGAAAATAACAGCAAAAAATAGTGAAAACAGCAAAAATAGCAGTCCAAAAATAGCAAAACAGTGAGCAGAAACAACGAACCAGCAAACCAGAAAAACATCAAGTTTTAATCCTTCCGGTGACGGCCTAACGCACTTCCAAGAAGCAACTTAAAAGGTAAGACCTGAGGGCCCCCCTATTTATTTTTATAGCTCCGGACAAGGCATGTCTGGCTGGACGTGAAATACGTCCAGCCGGGTATGCGAAGTTCTACATTAAAGACGGCCAAATTTCTGGTCACATTATTTCTTTTCTTCTTTAGTATTTTATTATTTATTTTTATCTATTTTCCATTATTTATCTTTTTATTTATTTATTCCTCGTTATTTTATTATTCCGCATTTAGTTTGTTATTTATCTTTTTATTTCGCCTTTATTTTATTTATTCATGTTGGTGATTATCCGCATATGCATTATTATATTATTTCATGCCTATTTTTACATTGCATTAATGATTTATGTATGGTATTATCTCTTGTGGTATATCGGATGGAAACCCAGACGTAAATTTCGTAGCCGAATCTGAATGGATGGTAGTGCGGTCTATACTTGGGATACAACTCCACGTACCACTCGGGAAATACTAATATATCCATGATTAACCCCCCTTTTTTTACCATTTATTTATGGATTATTTATTTACTTTTGAGTATTATGATTCTTATTATCGTACTTGTATTTTTTAAATTAATTTTCTTTTATTTATATTAATGTTCATGGGTGTACGAATTTGTGTGTTTATTTGAATTATCTTGCATGGACTGCATAAGACTTGGCTATACCATTGTGTGAACCTGTCCATTATACTGGCATAAGTAAGGGACCATTCTGAACCCAACGGTTTGAGGTCTTCCCTTGCGAGGGGTGAGTGATGCCTTAAATCTTTTCCAGTTCACACTGGGTGGCGACTCCTTTATTCTCCGGGGTAGTCCCATGCGGGTTACTCCGTACTCTCTACGGGCTGCGAGCCCAACAGTGTCGTTGTCACCGAGCATCATAGGCATAGCGGTAAACCATGTTTCGCTCCTATACCCTCTGAATCTCCAATGCCTCGATTAGTGGTGAGACATTTTGGGTCCCAGACTTTATTCTCGGCTTTGGATGGTCTAGTTAATGGTTTTATTCTCGATTCTGCAGATAGTAGCAGGCTTTATTCCATAATTTAATAAATGTGGGCTATGTTTCCGATGTTATAAATGGTTGCAGGCTTTATTCCTGATTTTGACGACTGTGGGCTCTATTCCCAGAGTTTGTGAATAGTCACAGGCTTTATTCCTGACTTTGTTCCCGATGTTGGATGGTCACTGATCAGTGGTAAACACACAAGTAAACGTGAAAGGTAACAGAAGTCCGAAGTGATATTTAAGATTAACATTATCATGGCAAGAGATAGAAGAGGTTTTAAACAAGAAATAACTAATATATATGGGACGCAAGGTCGGGAATATGGTATCAGATTTAGAACTGATAGCTTACGCAGATAATCGAATTAGTGAATGTTGAGCATAACTAGAGGTCTAGAAATGGGGTTTCTTTGATGCGTGAAAATAGTTATAGCATGATAGTAATATAGAGTAATCACCGGAAATTTCATGGAATGAGAACAAAGAATAACCTCTCAGTCAAGAATTCAAGGAATTATTCACTAAAGCCCGCGAACTTTGGTGCAGTATGTGCGAGCATGTCAAGAGGTGTTATATATAAATCAGTTGTTAAGGTAAGACAAAGAGTATGTATTGTTTACTACCCAAGTGGTAAATGGTCAATTTGGCAGAGATTTTAGTTATTAAGTCAAATTAAACACAGATAATGCAGAATAGCTTGCAGCAGAGTTGGCTATGAGAATACAGTCACCTGAGATTTGATGGCCTAAGAAATAGCGTGTGAATCTGGTGGCCTGTGGTAAGATATTTAGTATTAAGAATCTCAAGCTTAGACAAATTCCATAATTTCAATCCAAAAAGGGGATTCGAGGACGAATCCTATTTAAAGGGGGAGAAAATGTAACACCCCGGTAATTCCGACGACCACTTTTATAGGTAGCATAATATATGATATAAATCATGCTCAAGCGTGTATGTGCTCGTGAATTAATTTTTGAATATTCGATAAATTCTTTGCAGTTTCGATACATAATTTATTTTATATTCTATTCCGGATAGTTCTTAGTATCTAGGCCATAATGTTTTCATATGATCTCTGATTTTATGAATTTTATATCCTCAGAAAGCTAAGACTGAGCCCTACAATATTTTCGTTGAATATTTTCCCGAAATCAGACCAAAACCAAGTCAAAAATCGTGATTACTATGGTTGCAATAGTGAATTTCAAGTATGGTCAAGAATTAGATGATGTGGCACAATCTTAGCCACTCATTTCCTTACCAAAAAATCAGCCTTTAGCCTATAATTAAGGCATTATTCACTCATCCGTTTCTCAAGCAAAAAACGTAAGCAAGGTTAAAGAAATTTCTTCCATCTTTTTCTTCCTCAAGCAAATTTTTGAAGGAATGGTGATGAATCCTCAAGTTTTTCTTGGTCAAGTAAGATTTTTTTTCTTCTTTCTTCTTCTTATTTAGGAAAGTGAGCATCCATTCTTCACTTGTATTTTCATACTGAGGAACCCTACAAATTGGGGCTTTGTTATTTAAGAAGGTTAAACAAAAATTAAGCCTCAATACATTTTTATGATGTTGTTTAGAATAGATTAAGCTTAAGTTTTGGTTGAAATAATGTTAAGTGTAGAATGGGTATGAAAGCCGAATTCTTAGCATGTTGAGGGGAATTTATTTTTGATGTTTTGATGATAATTTGTTGAGGTTAATGTACTAGAAGGTGATATAACATTAGTTGAATTTATTTGAGAATTGACAACAAAGATTGTAAAATTAGAGCCTTTGTTCAATTATATATGGATATTGTTAGGGGAGTATACTTTGTGATGTGATGATACAAGATAATGGCCTGTTTTGAGGGTAATTAGAAGTGTTTATGTGAAGGTTATAGTGTGGGGTTGTTAGAATTACTTTAGGTAGTGACAATGGAGAACTTGTATTTGGCTCTGAAATCGGACTAGTGTCGCGACGCCGAACATGTGAAAGCTCACTATCTCGGATTTGGTCATGAGGGTGTCGTGATGCTCGAGTAGCGAGTCTTGACAAAAGTGTGATGTCGCGACACTCAACCCCTAATATCGCGATGCGAAACATGAAATACTCTCTGACTCGATGTACTTGAATGGGCATCATGACGTGCAAGACCTAGCGTCGCGATGCGCAAGACCTAGCGTCGCGACGTGCAAGACCTGGCATCGCGACGCGTGACATAAATAATTTCAGCCCATTTTAATTTCATCCTAGGATGTTAGAGGGCACCCTAAGGGACACATATACAACATGCTTGAACATCCACTACATCCATGACCATGATTAGCTTCTTAGTTTAAATATGCTAACCATACTTCGAAAGAGGGATGTTACAGTTAATGTGTCTTTTATATATTTAGTATTCATATTTCGATGATGATGATTCCTTGATTGAAAAGAAGATTGGTTAGAATGTCTAGTCAATTTTATTGTCATTTGATGACTACATAATGAATGTTATGTTATGTACGACATTAGATATCAATTTAGTCATAAATATTATGAACTATTTTGATATGTTAAACCATAAAATGGTTATAAAGCATATTTTAGGATATCTCTAAGATATAAAGAATAAGTTTCAAATATATTGAGATAATTATCTGCAATCATTAGGATTTATGAGTTCAGAGAACCTTTGGAAGTTGAACCACCAATTCTCATTCGAGACAGAACTATTCCGATGGTTGACGGCTTCATTTCCTATATTGTACTTCCTCCTTTAACAGCAAATGCGTGTGACATCAAAACATGCATTCAGATGATACAGCAGTCAGTTCAGTTTGGGGGGAATGCAACTGAAGATTCTAATTCCAACACCAGAGTCAGAATCTTACAATCAATAAGATGAGACGGTGAATTATGTCAACAGACACGGGATAATCCATATTCCAACACCTAGAACCCATGGTGGAGGAATCATCCCAATTTCGCATGGAGCAACAATTTAGGGCAAAAGAACAATCCACCACCTAGATTCCAACAACAAAACAAAGGCCAGGAGTATAAGGAAGAACCATAAATTAAAGAATGGTTTGCAGAGATGTTCAAAAAGCAATAAGTAAAATATGATGCTTTAGCAGCTATGGTTCAAAATCAAGTAAAAGTAGCATTGACAGAAGAATGCAGTGCTATCATTCAGAGGAAACTTCCCCCAAAGTTGAAAGATCCTGGCAGTTTCACCGTCCCATGCACCATTGGAGAACATTACATCGGTAAAGCTTTGTGTTATTTAGGTGCTAGTGTTAATTTGATGCCTTTTTCGATTTACAGGAAACTACAAATTGGAGAAGCAATGCCCACCTCAGTCTCTCTGCAACTTGCTGATAGAACGCTCGTATTTCCGAGAGGTGTAGTTGAAGATGTGCTGGTCAAAGTCGACAAACTCATTCTCCCAGCAGATTTCGTTATCCTCGACATGGAAGAAGATAAAGATGTACATATCATTCTTGGGAGACCATTCTTGGCTACAGGTCGAACTGTTATTGATGTACAAAAAAGAGAACTAACCATGAAAGTGCAGGACCAAGAAGTTACCTTCAATGTTTTCAAAACCATGAAATTCCTAAGTGATGAAAAGGAAGAGGAATGTTTCAGAATTGATGTTGTTGATAGTATCATCCAGGATACTGATGCAATGCCACTTCCCACGGATAAACTTGAAGCTTGCATCACCAACATGACTGACAGCAAGCTAGATGATGAAATTCTGGTATGTATCAACTATCTTGAGAGACCATTTCGCTTCAAATCAACACCACAGGTGGAAAGTTTGGAATTACCGAAAAATGAGCGTATCAAGTCTTCAATTGAAGAGCCACCGCAGTTGGAGCTAAAGCTACTTCTGAGCCATCTCAGGTATGCATTTTTAGGAAACGCTTCTGATTTACCTATGATTATTTCTTCGTCGCCAACATTGGAACAGGAAGAAAAATTACTGAGAGTGTTACGAGAACACAAGAAAGCCATTGGCTGGACTATAGCAGACATTCGAGGCATTAGTCCATCATTTTCCATGCATAAGGTTCTGATGAACGATGAGTACAAACCACAGTGGAGCATCAACGAAGACTAAATCCAATCATGAATGAGGTTGTGAAGAAAGAAATTATCAAATGGTTGGATGCTGGCATCATCTACCCCATCTCTTACAGCACTAGGGTGAGTCCTATGCAATGTGTGCCAAAGAAAGGAGGAATTAATGTAGTCACAAATGAAAAGAATTAGTTGATTACAATAAGAACAGTGACTGGATTGAGAGTATGCATGGACTACAGGAAGCTGAACAAAGCAACAAGGAAAGATCATTTCATATTACTATTCATTGACCAGATGCTAGATAGACTGGCGGGACATGAGTTCTATTATTTTCTGGATGTATATTTAGGGTACAATCAGATTTCCATTGCCCTAGAAGATCAGGAGAAAACCAATTTTATATATTCATATGGTACTTTTCCTTTCCGCAAGATGCCATTTGGACTATATAATGCTCCAGCCACATTTCAATATTGCATGATGGCCATCTTCTCAGACATGCTGGAACAAAGTATGGAGGTTTTCATGGATGATTTCTCTTTGTTTGGAGACTCTTTCAACCAATGCTTGCAAAATCTGGAAAAGGTGTTACAAAGATGCAAAGATACCAATCTGGTACTCAATTGGGAGAAATGCCACTTTATGGTGCAGGAAGGCATTGTGCTGGGACATCGGATCTCACAAAATGGAATCGAGCTAGACAAAGCAAAGATCAAGACAATTGAAAAATTACCTCCACCAACATCTGTCAAAGGGATTCGGAGTTTTCTCGGACATGCAGGTTTTTACAAGAGATTTATCAAAGATTTCTCTAAGATTGCTAAAACTCTATGCAATCTTCTAGAGAAAGATGTGTCTTTAAAATTCACTAAAGAATTCCATGAAGCTTTTGAGATCTTAAAGCATAAGCTGGTCTTTGCCCCATCATAGTAGCACCGGACTGGACCCTTCCATTTGAGGTGATGTGTGATGCTAGTGATTTTACTGTAGGTGCAGTTTTGGGACAACGCGTAAAGCGAAATTTTTTCATACCATTTACTACTCCAGCAGAACTTTTAATGAAGCTCAACTCAACTACACAACCACTGAAAGGAGTTGCTTGCAGTTGTGTTTGCTTTTGATAAATTTCACTCATATCTGCTGGGTCCCAAAGTGTTGGTCTACATAGATCATTCAGCAATCAAATATCTGATCGAGAAGAAAGATGCCAAACCTAGATTGATCTGTTGGGTGCTTCTGTTGCAAGAATTTGACATGGAGATCCGAGACAGGAAATGGACAGAAAATCAAATGGCAGATCACTTATCGAGGCTTGAGAATGGAGAAACAGCTGGCAATGAACTGACAATCAATGAAACCTTTCCAGATGAACAGTTTTTTTCCATGAAACAACAGGATGTCCCTTGGTATGCTAACTATATACACTACATAGTATAGATAAAATGGTCGTTGGAATGGACACGTCAGCAACGAAAGAAGTTCTTTAAAGAAATCAAGCATTATGTTTGGGATGAGCCGTAATTGTTCAAACGATGTGTTGATCAATTACTGAGGAGTTGCGTTCCACATGAGGAGGTCAATAGTGTCTTGCAGTACTGTCATTCATCACCATACGGCGGACACTTCAGCGGAAATAAAATTGCAGCTAAAGTCCTACAGTCAGGTTTGTTCTGGCCCACTCTGTTTAAAGATGCTTACTTATTTGCTCTTCAATGTGACAGGTGCCAGAGAATGGGAAATATTTCGAGAAGAAATGAAGGACTTCTGCAAAATATTCTGGAAGTGGAGATATTTGATGTATGAGGGATTGATTTTATGGGACCCTTTGTTCCATCATTCGGAAACCTATATATACTAGTTGCAGTAGACTACGTATCCAAATGGGTTGAAGTAATTGCACTGCCATCAAATGATTCAAAAGTGGTGATAAAATTCCTTAAAAAGAATATTTTCACTCGCTTCGGAACACCTCGGGCAATTATCAGTGATGGTGGCACACATTTTTGCAATAGATATTTCGATGCACCTATCAAAATACAGAGTTACTCATAAAGTTTCCACTGCCTACCAGCTGCAGTCAAATGGATAGGTTGAAGTTTCAAACAAGGAGATCAAACGAATCTTGGAGAGAACCATTGGATCAACAAAGAAGGACTGGCTGAAAAATTGGATGACGTATTATGGGCCTACCGGACAGCTTACAAGACACTCATTGGTATGTCCCCATATCGAATGGTGTTTGGGAAAGCATGCCATCTACCAGTGGAGCTTGAACACAAAGCTTATTGGGTACTGAAGAAGTTAAATCTTGATCTACAAGCGGATGGATAGAAACGGCTCCACCAACTCAACGAATTGGATTAATTTCGCTTACATGCCTATGAGAACTATACAAAGAAAAGATGAAGAAATGGCATGATAAAAAAAATAGTGCGCAGACAACTAAAGCCAGGGCATCAGGTGTTGTTATACGATTCACGGTTGAAACTTTTCCCTGGAAACCTGAAATCAAAGTGGTCGGGTCCATTTATGATTACTCAGGTGTTACCCTACGGAGTTGTTGAGATATACAACCCCAAATCCAACAATACATTCAGGGTAAACAGCCAGCATGTCAAGCACTACTGGGGAGAATCATTTGAGCAACAAAAAAAATGTTACACTTTCAGATCCAGCCTAACGTTCGGGCAGTCATGTCTAGGTGACGACGTTAAACTTAACGTTAGCTGGGAGGCAACCCATGCAATTCGTGTATATATTCAGATTGGTGTGTTTTATTTTTGTGTGTTTAATTTATGTAGGTAAAGTCACATTTCAGGATGGAAGAAGTTCTCACAAATCTTCACAAGCAATTTCATTTTCTCCGTTAAAACTCTCTGATGAAAGTCTACAAAGCTCGCTTGGAACGAATGAGACTTCTGATGATCAAAGGTATTCCTAATGACATTCGTTGGTTAATTGAAGCACGAGTCCGAATGGTAGGTGAGTCATCTGAATCTTTTATTTCATATATGCCTTGTTTAGGAAGAAGCACCTATGCTAAAAACATAAGAGCTAAAGGAATGGGTGTTTGCTATAAATGTGCACGTATGACATGTAATACTCATTATCGTTCTTTAGGAATGATGTCTGATAACCGTGAAGATAAAATTAAATTCATTAGGGATGGCTTGAGTAAGGAGTCTTTAGATGACATATCTAAGACTCTTGAGATGCATTCTAGTGGATATGTGCATCATGCAATTCACATGTTATATACACAATTCCAAAAAGAAAGACAACATTTTAAGTCTCGAGAATCTGACTTTAAAAGACCATATTTGCCAATTTATAAGAAAATTGGATGGGAAGCTTGTCCCTAACGCATAGACGTCATTCAAGCTGTTACTTCCTGTAAATATTATTTTCTTTGTATTTATCTAATAATTGTGATTTGTTTTATTTTCTCCAACAGGATCCATATTTTTTGAATTTCACGATATATTTTACTGTTCAGCTAATAATTGTCATTTGGCAGGTACTAGTGCTATTATTACTCACCTTTTTTCAGTTTCTATAAATTCAGCTCATCATTGCATTCTTGAAGACATCCAGAGTTGAGAAATAAAAAAAATGGAAGCCACTTCAAGAAGACGAGTTGTAAATATCTGTGTGTTTTGCAGTACTAGTGCTGGTTCTAAACCAGAATTCATAGCGGCAGCACATGAATTGGGTCAAGTCATAGCTGAAAGGAATATGCACCTAGTATATGGTGGTGGCAATCTTGAACTAATGGGGTACGTTTCATGGGCCGTACAGGAATGAGGTAGTCAAGTTCTAGGAATCATCACAAAACCTTTGGCAAAGGTGAATCTTATAGGACCATCAAACGGAGAGTAACTTATGGTACCAGGTATGTCTGAACGACTGGTAGAAATGATTAACCGTGATGATCCTTTTATTGCTTTGCCATGTGGCTTGGGTACGATGGAGGAAATTTTTACAATACTATTTTGGGTGAACTTGAACATACACCAAAAATTGATTGGACTGTTTAATGCTGATGGATTTTATAATTTTCTTTTTATGTTTCTTGATGATTTCCGGAGAAATGGGCTCGTGTCGAAGCCTGTAAAAGATATCCTCTTCACTGCCAGAACTGTCAATGATTTAATTGACCAACTTTTAGCCTTTGAACGACAAATTGACCTTATCCTTCCCAAGATTAATTGGTCTGATAATGATCGTAGTAAGAAGCGTTGGATAAATCTCGATCTTAACCTTTAATTTTCTTTTTAGATGTAGAATTTCAGCTAACCAGGTACTGTTTTCTAAACTTTTCTTCTACTTTTTAGACATTTGGGACAATATCTCAATTAGGTTTGGGGGAGGGGAATAGTTAACTAGTATCTTGTAGATATTTTATTGTTGTGTTGTTTTTATTTGATTTTTAGTCAAAAATAAAAAAATTTTAAAAATGAAAAAAAAAATTTGTTTTTTTTTTTGTGTTTTTGTGTTTTTAACTTGACTAATCAGGTAAAATTGGTGTGAGATAGCTGTGTAAGGAATTTTCACTTCTGAGATGTATCTCAACCTATTTCGTAACAAATTAATTTTTATTTATTTCCTTTTGAATTATTTAATTTGTGAATTCTCCATAAAACTGACTAAAATGGATCTTCATATGCTCGGTTGACAGGTATTATCAACATGCATGGTAACATACGACCATGAGTTGTAAGTGAAAAGTGTGTAATATTCAGTGCTCTAGTTTAATTGTAGGAAGCATCTAAAAAAAGCAATGAAAAAAAACATCTGAGATCCGAGTAATTAAGTATGTATGGGTGTTTTAACACGTAGTTCCCTAAAGCCAACTGGTTTGGGAGTCACTGGCTCAAAGCTCGCTACATGGATTAAAGATGTTATGAAAAAAAATACGCATCTAAGATCCGAGTAATTAAGTCCGTAGGGGTGTCTTAACACCTAGTGCCCTAAAACCAACTGGTTTGGGAGTCACTGGCCCAAAGCTCGCTACATGGATCAAAGATGTTATAAAAAAAAGATATATGAAATCCGAGTAATTAAGTCAGTAAAGGTGTCTTAACACCTAGTGCCCTAAAGCAAACTAGCTTGGGAGTCACTGACCCAAAGCTCGCTACATGGATGGAAGATATTGTATATAAATAAATAAATAAATAAATAATAAATCCATTGCCAAAAAAAAGTGTGAATTCTGATATAACTTTAGGACAAAAATATTACTCTCTTTTCAACTACACTTATGAATATTGTGGGCACAATGATATGATTAATACCTTGTTGGTTGTGTATATGAAGAATGGTAAAAATAATCGGAGAATTTACTTATTTGGTAATTTAGAAAGAAAGAAAACAACTACTAACTTGGATAAGAAGTTTCACTTGTTTAGTCACTAACTTGTTTATTCTCTTTTCTCTTGTCTTTTTGCTTTTGTGTACATTAGATTGACGTTTGTGGGTATCGTCACTGTAAGCCCTCACGAGACTACAACTCGTCCACTAGGGACACTTATGGGTTTAAAGGCTTGTTGCATACGCTAAATGCAACCGTGATCCCTACGAAAGTGGCTTAGTTTAATTTTAATTGTTTGTTGCATTTTATTTTGTTGTTTTGCTTGAGGACTAGCAAAGTGTTAGGTTTGGGGGTGTGATGAGCGGAAAATATATCATTATTTACCGCCCCTTTTACTTAATATTTTGTATATTTTCTCGCGTTTTATGAAC
>SKCR01050811.1:0-37980 GCA_019454045.1 Zanthoxylum bungeanum | reverse complement strand
TGGTTTTTTGTTGAAGAATTGGAGAGAGACGTTTGAGTTTGATGATAAGTATGTGGATGAAGGAAATAGAGATGATGAAAGCTTAGCATTTTGAGGATTCATTGAAAGAAGAGTGGAGGAGGATAGAGAGGAAGCCATTGAAGCTTTGCAAGAGTGGGTGAAAATGAAAGCAAAGTTGTATTATATTTATGGATAAGTAGGAGTCTTCGAGCAAAGGCCCAGTCCAACAATATTATGTGGGCTATATTTTATACCCTCAGTTTTATCTCACCAACCTAAAAAGTTTAAAAATAATTTTACGCTCTCCTCATTTTAGTAATATTCTAATCACAGATGATGATGATGAGGAGTAAATAATTGTAATGAGAAACTATCTAAAAAATATAATGAAATTACGTGAGTTTTGATTCCTCTCACCCCCAATAGGATACATAAACAACTTAAGTTTTAAGAATTTAAGTGCAAGTTCTTTTATTTAATTTTTAATTTAATGTAATATAAATTCAAATTAATAAATTTCAAATCTCACTTTTTTTTTAAAAAAAAAATAAAATTCAATTTTCAAATTAATTAAAAAAATTGGAACCGTCCAGTCAAGAATTATTCGATTGGAAATCGAACCGAACCCGATGGCCGGATCTACACGTAGGACTGACCAGGTTAGTCACGTAAATGTAGCCGTCGAATGCCAAAGGGCGTTCGTTATTTATGTTTAAACAAGCTTCAACAACATCATTGTGATACTATTTATATTAACCAAATTCAAACCAATATTACAGTTTAGGAGTTTCAGATTCAATGCTAACATCTTTTTTAATCAAATAAAATGCCCTGTATTTTTTTTAGAGGAAAATTATTATATGTCCATCCGAAAATTATTTGATATTAAAAAAAAACTTAAATTTAAGAAAATGATATATATACACCCAAAACTCTTAAAGATGAGTATGAAGACTCTTTTGATGATCTAGGTCAGACTACTGTGGAGTCGGGATTTGAGGAAAATGAGATGTTAGGTAACATAATCAACTCCAATTTGGGTAACTCATGCATAATAGAGACAGGAATTTTGCTCAGAGATTTCCTAATGCAAAATGGGGGTACATATTGATACGAAATTGGATATGGAAAAGATAAAACACGAACCAAGATCTTGTAGACCCCCAAAGAACCTGTTCTTGAAAACCCTTGGAGATAGCCTCAGATGAATTTGTCAGCAAGATAGATGCCATAAATGATGTCAAACTTTTGATAAGTCTTTATTCAATCACTGAACCTTAAAAAAAATTCTTAATCTTCAAAAGAAAGTTACTATTCACACACAAAATGGTAGGTGTCTTCATTGAGAGTTGTTTTTTACTTTAAATAGTTACATGCTCAAACCATAATAGAGCCAAAAGTCCAAAATAGCCTTAAACTACTTATTACCAACTAAAAGCCCATAACTCTTAATTTGAAACCCACAAATAAATAAAAATAAACTAACACAACTAATAAAAAAACGATTATCCACATTGGTTCCATACATGTAAATAAATAATAGTACGAGAAAATAAGCCTAAATAACTGAAACTGCTCCATGTTGCGTTTCGATGACTTGGGTTAAATGTATAACTCTTGAACCATCTTCCTTGAAGTTCAATTGGTCTCGAACATGCTTGTTCAATTCAGCTACATGACGTTGGGCCAGGCCTGCCATAACGTCTTTGATCTTCTGAACTCTGTGTCTTGTAATCGGTCCAACTGGTACATGGGTTGGATCAACTGTGCTCCGGACCGAATAAAGTACTTTTAAGATCACATCATCCCCTCCCACTTGAAAAGAATTCATCCTTGAATCGACACCTGCATCAAAAGGGGACAAATCAAAAACATTAAATAAAACAGAAATATTATACTCACCAGGTAGGTCAAGCCTATATGCATTATCATTGATCCTTTCGACGACTTGAAAAGGACCATCTCCCTGAGGTTGAAGCTTGGATCTGCTCTGAGCCGGAAACCTCTCCTTACGCATGTGTAGCCAAACCTAATCATCAGGCTCAAATACCACGCGTTTACGACCCTTATTTGCATGAGAAGCGTACTGCTCATTTTTCCTTAGTATGTGTTCATATGCTTTCTCATGTATTTGTTTCACCAATTTTGCTTTCTTTTTCCCATTTAAATCGACTTGTTCCTCAACAGGTAAATACAACAAATCCAATGGTGTTAGTGGGTTAAATCCATATATAATTTCAAAAGGTGAATATGAAGTAGAAGAATGAATGCACCTATTGTATGCAAACTCTAAAATGACAAACATTCTTCCCATGATTTTAATTTCTTAGTGACTATGGTACAAAGCAATTGAGTCAAGGTCCTATTGACCACTTCTGTCTATCCATCTGTTTGAGGGTGACACATAGTAGAATAAAGTAATTTGGTCTCTAGCTTACCACATAAAACCTTCCAGAAATAACTCAAGAACTTGACATCTCTATCTGAAACTATACTCCTAGAAATTCCGTGTAACCGTACTACCTCTATAAAGAATAAGTTCGCTACGGTAGTGGCATCATCAGTTTGAAATGTGTCATTTTGCTAAATCTATCAACCACTACAAAAATGGAACCATTTCCCCATTTAGTCATAGGTAAACCTAACACAAAATCCATCAAAATATCCACTCACGGTTCACTAGGTACGGGTAATGGAGTATATAATCAATGAGGCTTCACCCTAGATTTGGTCTTTCTACAAATGAGACACCGATCATAAATTCACTCTACATCACGTTTCATCATAGGCCAATAAAATACTCTTTTAAGGTTTTTAGGGTCTTACTAATTCCAAAATGCCTCATTCGTCCGCCTTCATGAGCATCCCTCACTAAAGCTCATGCATACTACATGAAGGAATGCACAACTTATTTCCTCTAAATAGAATTCCCTCATGTTGGTAGAATTTACTAAATACAGTCTTGATACATGCATCATATATATCATAAAAATCCACATCACATGCATAGAGCTCTTTAATAAATTCAAACCCTAACATTTTTAGCATTTAAAGAAGTAAGTAAAATATATCTAGCGAAAAGGCATCTGCAACTACATTTTCTTTACCATGTTTGTAGCGAATGACATACGAAAATGTCTCTACAAACCTCATCTATCTAGCATGCCTCTTGTTCAGCTTTCTTTGCCCCTTAAGGTGTTTCAAACTCTCATGATCTGTGTGTATCACGAACTCCTTAGGCTACAAGTAATGCTACCAAGTCTCCAGTGCTCGACCAAGTGCATACAACTCCTTATCGTACGTGGGATACCTCAAAGCTGTCCCATTCAACTTTTCACTGAAGTATGCAATAGGTCTTTTTCTCTGCATCAGGACTGCGCCAATACCTATGCCATTTGCGTCACACTCTATCTCGAAAGTGCTCTCAAAATTAGGCAGTGCGAGGACAGATGCACTGCATAACCTTTCCTTGAGAGTCTGAAAAGTACTCCCTTTAGCCTCACCCCATTGAAATCCCACCGTCTTCTTGACTACCTCAGTCAAGGGTGCTACTATGCTACTGAAATCCTTCACAAATCGCCTATAAAACTCACCAACCCATGAAAGCTTCTACCCTCAAACACTGCAGTAGGTGTTGGACAATCCCTAATCATTTTTTAACTTTATCTATGTCCACCTCTATGCCATCTGCAGTCACAACAAAGGCAAGAAAAACGACTCTATCCATGCAGAATGTGCATTTCTTACTACTAGCAAACAATTTTTCTTTTCTTAAAATATCAAGTACACTTTTCAAATGACCTACATATTTATCTAAAGATTTATTGTATACTATATGTCATCAAAATAGACCACTACAAACTTCCCTATACATGCACGCAACACATGGTTCATAAGTCTCAAAAAAGTACTATGGGGGTTTGTTAAACCAAAAGGCATTACTAAACACTCATATAGCTCATACTTAGTTTTAAAAGTGGTCTTCCACTCGTCACCATATCTCGTACGAATCTCGTGATATCCACTCTTAAGGTCAATTTTACTAAAAATCTTAGATCCATGCAGTTCATGTAACATATCATCTAGTCTAGGAATGAGATGTTGATATTTTACCGTGATATTATTGATGACACGATAATCCACACACATACGCCACGTCTCATCCTTCTTAGACACTAATAACACTGGTACTGCACACGGGCTCATACTCTCTCGTATGTAACCATTCTCCATCAGCTCCTCAACTTGTCTCTGAAGTTCCTTAATCTCATCAGGATTACTCCTATATGTGGGTCTATTAGGAATGAAAGCTTCAGGCACGAAATCAATATGATGTTCTATCCCTCGAATGGGTGGGAGCCCATTAGGGATGTCCTCTGTGAGCACGTCTTCAAATTCCTACAAAAGAGAAGAAATAGAAACAGAAAGTGAACTGTTAGTGTTCATAAGTAAAGAAAAATATGGTGTCTCTTTATACACCAGCAACAACATGATTTTGCTAGCTTTGTAGGCTCTCCTCACTTCTCTCTCACCTAGATAAAAACTCTTTTTCACTCTCTATTTCTTCTCACTCTCTCCATCGGCTCCATTTCCCTGGGTCTACTCTCGGCTCTAATTCCAGTGTCTCCCCCACTCTGGGGTTTAGATATCATTTTGTCACTACTAACTCTTATCCCCCAAGGATGCGGCTTCTCTCGCTCTCTCTTTTTCTCTTTCCAATTGTAATTTGACTTGGTCTTCATGAACCTGTCTTAGTGTCAAAGGAAATAACGTAATGGGCTTGCCCTTATACTGGAATGAATATTTGATCCTAAACTCATCATGTATTACTTTCCTATCGAACTGCCACGACCTCCCCAAAAGTATGTGGCCTGCTTGCATATGCACCACATCACACAACACATCATCCATGTAAGGTTCAATAGTAAAAGTCAACAACACATGTTTGGTCACTCTGACCTCGCCCCACTCATTAAGTCATTGCAACCTATATGGCTTAGGATGTTTTAAACATGACAATCACAGTCTTGCAACCAATGATGTGCTAGCCACATTGGTGCAACTACCCACATCTATGATCATACTACATGACTTCCCATTCACACTACACCTAGTATGGAAAATATTCTTTCTCTGCTGTTCGGTCTCCTCCTCAACTGTTTGTGCTGTCAATGCTCTCATAGACACAAACGATAGGTTATCTAGTGGGTATATTACTCCATCATCATCACTAGCATCCTCTAACACATGTATTTCATCTTCCACCTCCCCATCTATGGAATCGATATTACCATCATCCGTCATTATTATTGTTAGCTTTTTGGGCACTGTGAGGCATAATGTTCTCATACCTAAGCAATTAAAACACTTTACCTCTTTGGATTTCATAATTACCACTTCAGACTTAACCTTAACTCTACATGTCTCTATTTATTTTCCCTTATCACTATCGGCTCTGGGCTTATTGAAACCATCGTCTCTCCGCTCATTACTAGGCCATTTTCCCTTCCAAACTGAAGTTCCATGTGCAGTGTATCTAGATGCGGATTTCTTCTTCAACTATCTTTCTATCTTGATCGCCATGTGTAGCATATCCTTCAACTCTACATAATGATACAACTCAACTACACTCGCAATCTTCTTATTTAACCCACCTAAAAACAGAGCCATCGTGGCTTCTCTATCCTCCACCACATTCGCCCTAATCATTTCTACTTGCATCTTTGTATGATAGTCCTCAACATTCTTCGACCCTTGATACAAATATTGTAGCTTCTTATATAACTCTATGTAATAGTGGCTTGGAATGAACCTCTTACGCATGAGAGTCTTTAACTCCTCCCAAATCTCAACTGGCCTCTCATGGTTCCTCCTCCTATTAGTTACCAACTGGTCGCACCAAATCACAGCATAGTTTGTAAATTCAATTGCATCTAAATTCACATTCTTCTCATCATAATACATATGATAATTAAATATTATCTCAATCTTTCTCTCTCACTCCAAGTACGCCTCTGGATCATTTCTGACGTGGAAAGATAGAATTTTCATCTTGATACTGCCTAAGTCACCATCAATATCCTCTCACTTACCATGATCTCTCATGTCAGGCTCCCTCCGGTAGTCATAATTATGCACATCATATGCATCTCTCTCATATCTATGTCCAAATCTATCACCAAATTATCTATTTTCTCCCCCCATATGCGCTTCTATCTCCTCTCTGAAAACCTCTTCACTCATCAAACCTCATATCCCGCCGGTTATATCTCCTCTCATACCGCCTATCACGTGGTCTATACATATCCTCCTCATCTTCTAACTCATCCAACTCTTCTATATCATCCAGATTATTATCTGCCCTAACCTCATGTATAGGTGCCATCGGTGGTTGTTGCTCTGTCTGTTCCTGCCTAGATTATCGTGGCCTCTCAACCTCCTTCTGAATACTAGATAAATGGATACTAGTAACCTCCCTCGATAACCTCTCTACTATCGTGTTCATAGTTCCAAACATCTCCCGGAACTTATTCTCCATGGTATTAAACCTCTCATCAACGTCCATATCTTTCTCCGTCATCTTACTTAACAAATAGGTTAGTAATAACAAGAAAGAAATAAATTAATTAAATAAAGAAAATCTCACAAGCGCTCGTGTTTCACTTTCTCTCGAACCTCCGCTCAATGTCGAACACTAACCACCAATGGATTGCACAATCCGTGTGTAGTCCAAGAATCAGAAAAATCCACATGAAATCAAAGGAATAAGGGTATCAAGAAAAATAAGACGTGACTCGAGAAGCAACAACGATACTCAATCAAGAAAACCTAAAACTATAGTGTAAAAGGAAATAATAAAATAGACAAATGCAACAAGTATGCTAAATACAGTGTGCACTATACAAATCCTGGTAAAGGTCAATGTTGAACACTAACCACCAATGGATTGCATAATCCCGTGTGTAGCCCAAGAATCAGCAAAATCCACAAGAATCAAATGAATAGGGGTATCAAGAAAAATAAGACGTGACTCGAGAAGCAACAACGATACTCAATCAAGAAAACCTAAAACTATAGTGTAAAAGGAAATAATAAAATAGACAAGTGCAACAAGTATGTTAAATACAGTGTGCACTATACAAATCCTGGTAAAGGTCAATTTGGATTTTTTTTACTTGTTCAATGGATTTTTTTTGTTTTTTTTTTTTACCTTTGTTTTTTTGTTTTTGGACAGGACCGTACTAAAATTACACTGGAGAAGCATAATAATCACAATAGTAATATGATACTTGTACACCCGGATGAAAGAACCAATAATGCCTTATTTCCTCATAAAATAAGATTATAAAAAATACCTAATTGGAGAATTGACCAGAATGCGATTACTTTACAAAACAATATAATAATGACTAGGTGTAAAATATATTTGGTTTGAACAATATACTAGGAAAATATCAGACTTAATACTGCTAACAAAAACATGGCCTTAATTTCCCAAGGCACGTTCAGATTGTAAGTCACTGTCACATTGTCAATGGTCAATCTTTAGATTTTGATTTGATTTGATTTTTTTTAAAAATATTCACGCAAACCAACTGACAACGTGAAGATTAATGGTCAACACTCAATGCCACTTTAAACATGCCAAAGAATTGATGTCAGGTGTAACGTGCTAACACCCCAAGCTTGTCCAGGGCCTATGTCTTGCCCATGGCCGCTTGTGTTGTGGTGCTAGTGTGCACTATTGTATTTTTCCTATTTTCTATTTTAAGGGGGGGTGACAACTCAAGCATGAGGTGTGTTTCCTTGTGCCACTTTTGTAATGTCTTTAAAAGCTCTTTAGGGGGAGGTGACCCGGGCACCTTAGAAGGGCCTTGGCCACCAGCATACTAAGGGCTTCAGCTGTGTACTCCCTCGCCCTTAGTTGGCTTGTTTAATGAAAGATGCTCCTTTTGATGTTTCATTGTTTTGTCCCAATGTGATGCTTGAATGCTATGCTGTAAAGCTTGAGTGTGTGCTAACAACATACATTGACCTTCCATTGCTTAATAATGTTCACAACTTGTTGATGGCTAACCTTGAGCTTGTCCTTGCAGGCTCAATTCTAGGCTAACTTGTTAGACGTTGCGTTAACAAGTGCCGCACGGACCCAACTTGGTGATCCCAAAAGTTTGGCCCGTGACAGTTGGTATCAGAGCGGGTTCAAGATTGGAACCGCAAATGGCTACGAGAATACCTATAATAGAACGGTTGGATGTTGTCGAGAAAAAGCTGGTTGACATTGATGGCTATGTTACAGCACTGACGAAGAAAACTCCCGATGTCGAGAACTTCAGACAAACCATTAATGTACTTGAAGCCCTGACAAACCGAGTAAATGCCTTAGAGGCCCAGGCTAATGGTGCTAGCACCAGTGCTCGTCGAGAGCAGGAACATACTAGTGGTTGGGTGGATGCGGTCAACTCGCTCAAAGAACAATTGGCCGAATTGAGCGTGAGGGTGAATCTCACCGCCCTTGCTCTCTCGAACCTACCAACAGCTACTGCAAGTAGGGAGCCGAGAAGGTCCAATGTTCCGGAGCCTAGAGCTTATGAAGGTGTTAGAGATGCTCAAGCACTCGAGAACTTCCTCTTTGATATGGAACAATACTTCCGAGCTTCACGGATCGTAGATGAAGAGGAAAAGGTCTCGATTGCGTTGATGTACTTGTCTGGAGATGCCAAGTCCTGGTGGAGGGCGAAATACCTAGAGATTCAGGATGGACGATGCTCCATCCGAGATTGGAGAGATCTAAAACGTGAGTTAAAAGCACAATTCCTTCCAGGAAATGTAGCTTACATGGCTCGAAGACAGTTGCGAGAACTGAAACATACAGGTACAGTCCGGGAATATGTGAGGAAGTTCTCGGGACTGATGCTAGATATTCGGGACATGTCTGAGCAGGACAAATTGTTCTATTTTCTTGAGGGGTTGAAACCTTGGGCCAGAACTGAGCTGCAGAGGCAGCGGGTGAAGGACTACTCTTCCGCACAAGCTGCTGCGGAGCAATTGATAGATTACTCGCTTGATGGGACCCCGACAAAGAGATCCCTGCCTGCACCCGCCACTAATGACAGTGGGAGCAAACGAGCCAAGAATTGGAGCAACGACAAGAGTGGGGGAGCGGACAGGAGAGTGGAGTCTAGCTCCTCCAACCCAAAAGGGCCTACGTCTCAAAATGGTCCTTCAAATGGGAAAAGACCTTTATCTTGCTGGATATGCGATGGGCCGCATCGAGCCTTGGAGTGCCCTAAGAGGTCTAGAATGACAGCCCTTTTGGCGCAAGAAGAAGAAGAAGGACGCCGACGAGAAGCTGAGGAAAACCCAAGAAAGGAAGAAGCTGGCCGAATGGTGGCACTGAGAATGCTGAATGCTGAATGCTTTGAACAAACAACCAGAGACTCCGAAAGCCTTAAAGAAATGCCTCATGTTTGTTGATGCCTCGGTGAATGGGGTCCCAGCGAAGAGTGTTATGGTGGACACGGGGGCCACCCATAACTTTATTTCTACAACGGAAGCTAGACGTCTGGGGCTCAAGTTGGAGCGAGACGCAGGCCGCATGAAGGCGGTCAATTCTCAAGCGCTACCCACGAGTGGGTTAGCGAGACAAGTAAAGGTGAAGATTGGTACGTGGGAAGGCCGGACGGATCTCGTAGTGGTTCAGATGGATGACTTTGATGTTGTTCTGGGAATGGAATTCCTTCTCGAAAAGGGAGCCATTCCCATCCCATCTGCAGGGAGTTTATTGATTATGGGGGAAAAACCTGGCATGGTGCTAGCAAAGGTGAAACCACCCACTGAGGCGAAGCTCTTATCCGCACTACAATTCAAGAAAGGGATCAAGCGACGAGAACCTACATTCATTGCCATCCCTACCCCAATCGAAGAGGTAAGAGAGGGGGTCCTCACTCCTGAGATCAACAGTGTGTTAGAAAAGTTTGCAGAGGTGATGCCTGATCAACTTCCGAAGACCCTTCCTCCGAGGAGGTCTATTGATCACCAGATAGAATTAGTTCCTTCAGCCAAACCCCCTGCAAGAGCACCTTACCGAATGGCCCCACCAGAATTGGCAGAACTTCGCAAACAATTAAATGAACTATTAGAAGCAGGTTTCATCAGACCTTCAAAAGCTCCATTTGGAGCTCCTGTGTTATTCCAGAAGAAACAAGATGGAAGTTTGAGATTGTGTATAGACTACAGAGCTCTGAACAAGCTGACGGTGCGAAACACCTATCCTATCCCGCTCATAGCAGACTTGTTTGATCAGTTAAACGGGGCAAAATACTTTACGAAGCTAGATTTGCGCTCGGGGTATTACCAAGTGAGGATAGCTGAAGGGGATGACCGAAGACGACTTGTGTTACTCGCTATGGAGCCTTTGAGTTCCTAGTGATGCCTTTCGGGTTGACCAATGCCCCTGCCACATTTTGCACGTTAATGAATGAAGTTTTCCATGAATATCTTGACAAATTCGTAGTGGTCTACCTTGATGATATCGTGGTCTACAGCACCAACCTGGAGGAGCACAAGAAACATCTAGCCATGGTATTCCAAAAGTTAAAGGAGAACAAGCTCTATGTGAAGAGAGAAAAATGCTCTTTTGCTCAAGAACGCATTAAGTTCCTTGGGCACATTATTGAACAAGGGCGTATCCGAATGGACATGGGGAAAGTAAGGGCGATCCGTGAGTGGAATACCCCAAGCAATGTTAAAGAATTGCGGTCGTTCCTTGGACTCACCAACTATTATAGAAGATTTGTAAAGGAATATTCGAAGAAGGCAGCACCTTTGACTGAGCTACTGAAGAAAGAAGTGACTTGGGAATGGTCTGACGCCTGTAAAGAAGCCTTCGAGAACCTCAAAACAGCTATGGTGGAAGATCCAGTACTCGCACTCCCTGATATTGGCAAACCATTTGAAGTTCAAACGGATGCTTCAGACTTTGCAATGGGAGGGGTGTTGTTACAAGAGGGCCATCCCATCGCTTATGAGAGTCGTAAACTTTCTGAAGCAGAACGACGATACACGGCGCAGGAGAAGGAACTTTTGGCTGTGGTATATTGCTTGCGGGTGTGGAGACACTATCTATTGGGGTCGAGATTTGTGGTAAAAACCGACAATTCTGCAGTTAGCCATTTCCTCACACAGCCGAAGCTCACTCCGAAGCAGGCTCGATGGCAAGAGTTTTTGGCTGAATTTGATTTTCACTTCGAACACAAAGCGGGGTGTTTGAACCAGGCAGCAGATGCTCTGAGTCGGATGTCCGAGCTCAATCATTTAAAAGTGTTAGCTAACTTATCCGTCAGCACTATCTCTACGCCAATCAGAGAACTTATCCGAAACAACCTGGAGAAAGACCCTGTGTCCAAGGCACTTCTGAAGCTAGTGAAAGAGGGCAAGGCTCGTCGATTCTGGCTCGAGGATGGACTTTTATGGACAAAAGGAAATCGCTTATATGTTCCGAAAGCTGAAAACCTGCGGAGGACCCTTATGAAGGAATGTCATGATACTTTATGGGCGGGCCACCCTGGCTGGCGCAGGACTCATGCCTTGCTGAAACAAGGATATTACTGGCCACAGATGCGGGACGACATGACGGAATACACGAAGACTTGCCTCATCTGCCAGCAAGACAAAGTAGAAAAATTGAAGACCCCAGGGTTGTTGGAACCTTTAAATGTTCCATCTAGACCTTGGGAGAGCGTCTCTCTGGACTTCATTACCAACCTTCCAAAAATTGGTGACCTAACCAATATTTTGGTGATTGTTGATAGGTTTTCTAAGTATGCAACGTTCATACCAGCACCGAAGTATTGCAAGGCGGAAGAGACTGCAAGACTGTTCTTTAAACATGTGGTGAAGTACTGGGGGTACCCAGACAGATCGTGAGTGATCGGGACCAGAGATTTGCAGGCACCTTTTGGTCAGAACTCTTCAACCTACTTGGCTCGCAACTGAACATGTCGACGAGCTATCACCCCGAAACAGATGGCCAGACAGAGAGATTCAATGGGATGCTAGAAGAATACCTACGCCACTTTGTTAGTGCCAACCAGAAGAATTGGGCACAATTACTTGATGTCGCCCAATTTTGCTTCAACTCTCAGAAAAGCTCCGCCACCAACAAAACTCCTTTTGAAATTGTGATGGGTCAACAACCCCTACTCCCACACACAGTGGCCGAGTATTCGGGGAAGAGTCCACGAGCTTTCAACTTCACGAAGGAATGGAGAACCAATGCAGAAATTGCTCGAGCATACTTGGAGAAAGCTTCCGCGAGGATGAAGAAGTGGGCAGATCAGCATAGGAGACCCCTAGTATTCCAACCTGGGGATTTGGTGCTAATCAAGTTAAATCCAGAGCAGATTCGATTCAGAGGGAACAAAGACAAGAGATTAGTGAGAAAGTATGAAGGACCTGTTGCCGTTCTCAAGAAAGTGGGTAAAGCTTCGTACAAAGTCGAGACTCCTGCGTGGATGAAGATGCACCCGGTTTTTCATGTCAGCAGGCTGAGACCTTTCCATGGAGATAGTAGTGATACAACCCGTAACAATCACAAAGACCAGAGGTGAAGGAAGCAACAACGAAGAGAGCCACAAGGAGCGTTGAGGAGATCTTAGCAGAAAGAGAGGCGGCCGGAGACCAGCGACAGGGAAAGGAGTTCCTAGTGAAGTGGAGAAACTTGGGAGACGAAGAGACGAGTTGGGAGAAAGCCGAAGACCTCCAGCAGTTCAAGCAGCAGATTGAAGACTTTCTAGCCCTTCAGCATCACGACGAAAGAGCCGAAGACCTGCAGCAGCCTCAGCAGAAGAGTGAAGATTTTCAAGCCTGCCAGCACCAAGATCAACAACAAGGGAGGAGCAGATCAGCCATGTCAACGAGGACGTCGACAAATTAAGTGGGGGAGGATGTAACGTGCTAACACCCCAAGCTTGTCCAGGGCATATGTCTTGCCCATGGCCGCTTGTGTTGTGGTGCTAGTGTGCACTATTGTATTTTTCCTATTTTCTATTTTAAGGGGGGGTGACAACTCAAGCATGATGTGTGTTTCCTTGTGCCACTTTTGTAATGTCTTTAAAAGCTCTTTAGGGGGAGGTGACCCGGGCACCTTAGAAGGGCCTTGGCCACCAGCATACTAAGGGCTTCAGCTGTGTACTCCCTCGCCCTTAGTTGGCTTGTTTAATGAAAGATGCTCCTTTTGTTGTCTCACTGTTTTGTCCCAATGTGATGCTTGAATGATATGCTGTAAAGCTTGAGTGTGTGCTAACAACATGCATTGACCTTCCATTGCTTAATAATGTTCACAACTTGTTGATGGCTAACCTTGAGCTTGTCCTTGCAGGCTCAATTCTAGGCTAACTTGTTAGACATTGCGTTAACAAGTGCCGCACGGACCCAACTTGGTGATCCCAAAAGTTTGGCCCGTGACATCAGACATGGAAGCCTTAAATGTGCAATTTTTTTTTTTTTTTAACTTGACAGACTTGATAGAAACGAATAAAAAAATATTAAGAAGAAAGAAGATAAAGTCAGACCTTAAAAATCTGGTTGTGATAACCAATTGATACGAAACTGGATACAGAAAGACAAAAGACGAACCAAGATCCCTTAGACCCCCAAATAACCTATCCTTGAAAATCCTTGAAGATTGCCTCAGATGAATTTTGCCAGCAGATAGACGCCACAAAGGATGTCAACCCTTTGATAAGTCTTTGTTCAATCACTGAACTTTGAAAAAAATTCTTAATCTTCAAAAGAAAGTTATTATTCACGCACAAAATGGTAGTTGCCTTCATTGAGAGTTATTTTTTACTTTAAATAGTTACATGCTCAAACCCTAATAGAGCCAAAAGTCCAACTACCTATTATCAACTAAAAACCCATAACTCATAATTTCTAACCCATTTTGAAACCCACAAATAAATAAAAATAAACCAACACAACTAATAAATAAAACGATCATCCACGTTGGTTTCATACATGCAAATAAATAATAGTATGATGAAAATAAGCCTAAATAACTGAAACTGATCGATGCTGCTCCTCGATTTCTTGGGTCAAATGTATAACTCTTGAATCATCTTCCTTGAAGTTCAATTAGTCTCGAACATGCTTGTTCAATTCAGCTACATGACGTTGGGCCAGACTTGCCATAACATCTTTGATTTTTTAAGCTTTGTGTCTTGTAATTGGTCCAACTGGTACATGGGTTGGATCAATTATGCTCTGGACCGAATCAGGTGCTGCTAGGATCACATCACATACAGACCCGGTCAAGGTTCTGATTGGAACCGAAACTGAACCGGAACCCAACCGAAATTCATTTTGATTCAGTTATGGTTTCACATAATGTGGAACTGTAACCTTAAGGTTCGGTTCAGTTTGGTTCGAAACTTGAACCAGAACAAGAACCAGAACCAAATCACATTTTTTTAAAAATAAAGGACTAAATTGGAAATGAACCAGTTTTTCCTAATTCTACGATTCCAAAAAGCTGGAATTGTAACCAAATCGGATCAAATTTCCTGAAACCGTGAACATGAGGGTTCAATTCGCTTTCGGAACCGAATCGAACTGAACTGTTGGCTAGGTCTACATACAACTAAAAACTCTGCAAGCAAGATTTACGCTATCTCATGATTGTAATACAACAATTGAGCTGTTTATGGCTTCAATAAGCATAATAAGGCGAACTATCATTGTAATTTATTACAATGTGTATCTAATGCCATCACTAACATTCGTCGCCCACATTGACAGCATAGTGCCTAACATTCCTCCTCTGAAAAAATTACGAACAAAAAAGGAATATTAAGCTTCAGATTCGAACTGCAGAACAACATCAACAGTCACCACCCTCTAATCGGTGAACATTCTTTGTTATTTGGTTTTCAATGCATAGTATAGTAGCTCATCTAATCTAATCTTGCATGCCAAATAACATGATTTTATTACTAGATCATTCTAGTAAATGGTGAGTTAAAAAAACTGTCCATAAAGAATGAAGAAGGAATAATCTAAAATGAGTTGGGAATAATACTACCTTAGACTGCATCCGCTGCTTTTTGAGCAGTTGAGTCCTAACTTTATTGACCACTGAATTTGGCGACCTGTACATCCTCTGTGAAACGTATATTTATAATATTATTGGAAAGACACAAGTACCATCAGCAAAGCAAAAGAACATCAAAATAGAAATGTCAAGGAAAACTGAAAGATAATAATTAAAACAATGAATCTACTAGCAAAAATCTTACAAATAAAACTGCAGTAAAATCACATATAAGATTTCGGAATCAAGACCTGTTGTAAGTGGACCATATAATTTTATATATTCAAGATCAAACTCAGATGTGCAAGCCTATTCTCAGGATTATCAACTCTCTTTGAGCTTGGGCAAGGTTTATAACCAAAAATTTAAATAGTGAGAAAATTACCATATACCCATCTCATAAGCACATATAAACCATAAATGTATCTCTCACAGACACAGTCATAAATTTTTTCAAAAGTGATATAACATCTTGTAATTAAGAATAGGTCTGAGTTATTCATAACAAATAGGTTATAAATGGATGAAAGTAGAGGGAAGTAACTATTGATACCATGAGTGCACCTAAAACATAAATGCCTACTACAAAACATCATAGATTCTAAAATGATATGAATTTGGTCTCTCAATTAGAACTTGAATTGGAAAAATATTCCAAATAAAAACCCATTATAAATTCAACTATAGTAATGGGTGTACCTTCTACTCTTCTAGTCAATGGCGTGAAAGAAACCCAAGAAATTATCATAAGCGTGTCGGAGTCCATTGCGGAGCTCCGCTGAGAGTTTCTGAACCAGATCGACCATTTGATCCATGTGCGCTTCCGCAACCGATCTCAGCTCCTCCATTTTTTTTTTTCTAATCTTCATTGATGAGTTTTAGTGTTGGATCTCCAACGCCTAATTCTGATTTACTCAATTGAATATGAAGAGCCATTTAGCACCCACTGTTTAACTTCTTCAGAGAATGTTAAAACCAAATGAAGCACCAAGACACACACACAGACAATTAAATGATGGGAATGCTAACAACCATGAAAATCTGGCTTTCACGGAGAGAAGACAATTCAAGCGTAAATCGCGGACTATAGCTTATTTGCTGAGATTCAAGGACAACATCTTATTTTCTTTAGAAATAAATTAGTATTATAGACAACACCTCATGTAACATTTAATACAATAAATGATTGAAGTCCTCACCATCTATATCAGGTGAACCCTCTCGCTTAACACTCTTCTTGTATAAATGTGAGCCATCAAAACGAAAAATTATATTATGTTTCAGGTGTATACGCGATCTCTCTCACAATAATTGGGTCTCATAAATGTGTGAGACTCAGCTGCTATGAGAGAGATTGTATATACACCTGAAACATGATATATTATCTCCACCAAAGCACCTACAACTAATATTTGCATGTTGATGTTCAACTGCTACCTCCCAATTGACATAGATACTCTCCATATATAAAATTAAATCAATTTCATGTACTTTAGTTAGTACCCAGATCATCAAACCCAATTTTAAGTCAAAGATCAAACAACAATAAGCATCGTTTGATACAACTAATAACATTAAACATGATCAACCAAACTACACCACGGTTTTAAAAAATATTAGATTCACATTAAATCAAACTCTCAACTTCAATCACAACATCTAATCCTCTTTTCACCATCCTATTTAATTCTGAATTCAGCTTAAAAAAATCCACAAAAAAGTCACTTAACTTACAATTTTAATAGCAATGATCTCAAACATATCCGTATTCGTAGCTGCAAATTTAAGAGTTCATGTTGATCAATCAACATTATATAAACAAAATATCTGTATACAGAATCACAAATATAAAATAAAAACACAAAAACAAACCCCATATATATATATATATATATTACAGCTCCTAATTACAAAAATAAAAATAAAATATCGTTAAACCTTATCACAACTCACAACGAAATAAGCCATGAGAAAACTTACACTTATTGCACATTATTCTTTGTTTTTTTTGTTTAAGGTTGAAGGAAATGATAAAGGGCTTGTTCTTGCCATCTTTAGTCCTCACAAGGGCAAGAAAAAAGGAAAAGGTAAGAAACAAGCACGGGAAGGAAAATAAGGCCTAAGATGAGTGTTTCTATTGCAAGAAGAAGGAACACTGAAAGAGGAATCGTTCTCATTACCTTACGAGCTTGAAGAAGCAAAAAGAAGGTACGTCCTCATTCTTTGTTATTGAAATGGATCTTGGAATAAGTTCCGTATCTCATTCATGAATTTTAGATTCTACTGTTACCTTACATATTTATATGTCTCCGCAAATTCTAAAGAGTAAAATGTTGCTTAAGGAAAAAGAAGTGGCCCTTAAAGTTGGGAATGGAGAGCTTGTCTCCGCAACCACCGTATGTACATGTCAATTTCCTATACCATCAAGACATTTAATTTTATTAGATAAAATTTTACATTTTCCTAGTGCAATAATAACACGGTTTCCATTCCAGTGTTGACAAAATGTAATTATGAATTTTATTTTATCAATAAGAAATGCAATATTTATTATATGAATAAATTTATTGGTGTTGCCCTAAATGTAAATGGATTGTATGTCTTACAAACAAATGAGAACCATAACAAAGAATTAAATACAATAACAATAAAAATAAAAAGACCAATAGAAAATCCCAATTCAAGATTCTTTTGTCACTTAAGATTAGGTCATATTGGAGAGAAAAGAATTTCACAAATTGGAGAAGGACGACTTACTTCCTTCATTAGGTTGAGAACCTTATCCAACTTGCAAATCATGTCTCAAAGGAAAAATGACCAAATCACCTTTTGTAGGACAAAATAAAAGGGCCAAAAAACCTTGAAACTCATATATACTGATGTATGCGGCCCACTTAGCATAGTGGCCAAATGTGGTTTTCAATACTTCGTTACTTTCACTGACGATTGTTTAAGATTTGGGTATTTGTACCTAATGAAATATAAGTCGTAAACTTTTGAAAAGTTCAAAGAGTATAAGAATGAAGTAGAAAACCAATTGGGAAAAAATATTAAAAATCTACAATCTAGTCGTGGAGGAGAATAATTAAGTACCGAATTTAAAGATTATCTCAAGGAACATGAAATAGTGTCGCAGGTAACATCTCCTTACACACCTCAGGATAACAGTGTCTCTGAAAGGAGAAATCGTACCATATTGGATATGGTACGTTCCATGATGATTTTTGTTGATATAGCAATGTCCTTTTGGGGATATGCTCTCCAAACAGTCTTGCGTGTTCTAAATAGAGTTCCGAACAAATCCGCTCCCAAAATCCTATATGAGATATGGTATGGGAAACATCCTAATTTAGGATATTTAAAGATTTGGGGTAGTCCAGCTTATGTAAGGAAAGTCTTTACGGAAAAGTTAGACTCAAGATATGAAAAAGGTCAATTCATATGATATCTCAAGGATTCGATGGTATATTACTTCTACATTCCCTCTGATCAGAAGATAGTGGTTAGTAAGAATGCTACCTTCCTTGATGACCATTTGGTTCAAGAATGAGGTATTGGGAAAAAAGTGGACCTAGATGAGGAAGTCTCTCAAGAAGATAATTCTAAAAAATGAATTGACTCACCTCAGAAGGAATCAGAACAAGTAGAACAAGAAGCACCTCAAGAAACACAACCATTTCATAGGTCACTTAGGGAATCTCACATGTCATTGAGATACACCTTAGTCAATCAATAAGATTTTGAATCTTTTATGATCGGTGAAGCGATTCATATTGATGATCCAAGAAACTATGAAGAAGCAATGTTAGACATTGACTCTTCTAGATGACTTGAAATTATGAATCAGAAATGAAATACATGTATTCCAATCAAATGTGGACACTTGTTGATCCTCCTGAAGGAATTAGTCTTATTGGGTGTAAATGGGTCTTTAAGAGAAAAATTGGAAAGGATGCAGACTAGTGGCAAAAGCATATACTCAAAAATAATAAGTTGATTATGAGGAGATTTTTTCACCAGTAGCTATGCTAAAATCCATTAGAATTCTCTTAGCTATAGCAGCTTACTTTGACTATGAGATTTGAAAATGGATGTAAAAATAACGTTTCTAAATGGATTTCTTGAGGAAGTGTAGACAACAGAACTTGACGACGCTGTTCTAGGCTCGCGGCCTAGTTGGGAGTACGAAATAACATGGAGCCGCCACCCGGTGTGAACCGGGACAAAGGTTTAAGGCTGCACTCACCCCTCGCAAGGGAAGACCTCAAACCGTTGGGTTCGGAATGGTCCTTACTTATGTCACTTGTGATGATATAATTCGTGCAATAAACTAACCGAATCTATTCAACATTCATGCTCAAGGGTACTTAGATCTAACATGCTTTCATCCATTATTCCACGCAATGTAACATAAAAAGCATATTGAACCATTAAATCAACATGTATAAATCATTACCCAAAAACGCATCATAAACTAAGAACATGCATAAAGAACAACCTAAACATGTTTTAACAAAAATAAATGACAAACTAAATTAAACCATGCTTTAAATAATAAACAAATAACCTAAAGACTATAACATGCTCAAATATAAATTTGGATGAGACGAGATATGTGTATCTTAAGTGGTACGTGGCATTGTATCCCGAGTGCAGACCATACTACCGTCCATTCGGAATCGGCTATGGAATTACGTCTGGGTTTCCATCCGATATACCACAAAAGGGAAACATATCCCGCTCACCCAACAATCACATCATGCTTCAAACGACTCTCATGCAATTATATATCAAAATAAATAAAACAAAGATGAAGAAGATAAGTAAAAAGGTGCCCTCAGGCTAACCTCTTTTGTCGTCTAAGAAAGGGCGTTACACGTCCGTTGGAAGGAGATTGATCCGATGCTTTTCCAATTCGTCTACTCAATGTTTTCCCTCATTGTTTTGATACTTGGGCTGCTGTTTTAAGTCTGTTTTGCTGCTGTTTCGTTGTTTCCGTTTCAGGTCACTGTTTTGGTCGATTTGTGGACTGTTTTGGGTGATTTTGGTGGCTTAGGGGGGGTCGTTTTTAATGGTTTTTTAGGAAACTTTATGGAGATTTTTGAGGGGTTTTCTAGGTAATTTTAGGGCTGTTTTTCTGGCTAAAGTCGCAGCCAAAACTGACCAGAACAGAAGGTGAAGATGCGGCAGTTCAAGGTGCAGTGGGGGCGTTTTTGGGGACTGCGAATGGGGCTGCGAATGGGGCTGTGTTTGGAGAGTGTTTAGTGTGACTTTAGGGCTTATTTTGAGGCTTATTTTGGTGTGTTTTAGGGCTGTGAATGGTGGCTAAAATTCGGCAATGGAGGGCAGTGAAAAGGGCTTAGGCGTGAAGGGGTTGGTGAAGGATGAAAGATGCGGCAATGGAGGGTGCTTAGGTTTAATGATTCGGCAATGGAGGCTTCAGGAGGTTTTTGGACGTGCAAGGAGGCTTGAGAAAGTGTTTGGGACGTGCTTGGGGAAGTATATGAGCTAGGGTGTTGCTGTTAATGGAGGGTTTTGCTAGGTGCGTGAGAGGTGTTTGCCGAGAGGTTATGTGAAGGTCGTCGTGGATTGTTGTGAGTGTATGAGTTTGTATGGAGGCTGTGTGTGTGTGATTTATGCACGTGAGTGAAGGCAGTGGGTGCTGAATGTTGAAGTTAATTCGTGAGGTAAGGTGGGCTTATGGGGCGTGAGGCTAGTGGGGCAAGGGGCAGTCTTTTTTGCGTCTTTGTGGTTGTCAGTTATGAGAATAATTTGAGGTTGTTGAATCGTGAGACAGTGTGGTATGTGGGGTGATGAGCTAGGGTTTATCTTTTTCGTTTGTTGTGAAGTGAGAGGAGAAGATGGCCGTGAGAGAGAGGCAAGAGAGAGAGGGGCCGAGGGTTATTTTTCTTTTGTTAGTGATTTTGTGAGAATCAGCCAGCTAGGGTTGGGATGTGTGGGTTAAAGGTTCTTTTTATAGGTTAAGGGAGGGGATTTATCTTGTTGGGGAAGGAATATGATTTGTGTATTAATTGGTGATATCTTTAATTTAGTATGTGATAGGGAAATCTTTAATTAAGGGAATTGATTTGATTTATTCTTTTTAGTTAAGGATATGATTTATTTAATTTAGGAGAGTGATTTAATTTAATTTAGGAATGTGTTTTTATTTAATTAGGAATTTAATTTAATTTAATTTCAAGTTCAATTTAATTGGTGAATGTGATTTAATTTAATTTAAGTTTAATTTTAATTGGTTTTAATTATTTAATTTGTGAGATGTGTTTTTAAATTTTTAATTATTTAATTTGTGAGATGTGTTTTAATGGGTTTGGTGGGTTTTAAAACAGAGGTCCACAAGCGAACCCGAAGCGAAACAAGCGAGTTAAATCTGACAAAATGCTAATTTCCAACTTTACCCTTCCAACGTCCGTTTCCCTTCCGCGGCTTTCACAACTAAAGAGGTAGTGTCTCCATACGAGACTCATCATCGGGCTGATATGCAAAAATACAATGCCTACAGGAAGAAATTATATGAAACAACCAAAAGGTTTTATATCTAAAAGTGATAGTCATAAAGTATGTAAATTGCAAATATCTATCTATGGTCTACAACAAGCATCTAGGGTTGGAATCTACGATTTGATAATGCAATCAAAACGTTTGGCTTCATCAAAAATACAGATGAGCCTTATGTTTACAAAAAGTTCAGTGGGAGCGCATAACGTTCTTAATACTATATATGGATGACATATTACTATTCGGAAATGATGTTACTATGATGACTTTGGTCAAAATTTAGTTATCCAAAACATTCTCAATGAAAGACTTGGGAAAAGCAACCTATTTTATTGGCATAACAATCTATATAGATAAATCAAGAAAAAAGATTGGTTTTATCCCAAAGTTTGTACATAGAAAATGTGCTCAAGAGGTTCAATATGTTGGACTCTAAGAGAGTTTTGTTTCCTTGTAGGCATGGAATTCATCTATCTAGATCGATGAGTCTCAAAATACCTCAATAAAGAGCACGCATGAGTCAAGTACCATATGCTTCTACGATAGGTAGTCTCATGTATGCCATGTTATGTACAAGACCAAACATTGCATTTATTATTAGTATAACAAGCAGATTCCAGTCCGATCCATGAGAAAATCATTGGATAGAAGTCAAGGCAATCCTCAAGTACTTAAGAAGAACTAAGGATATGATATTTACTTTCAAACCGACACTGATGATTATAAGTCAACCTCTAGATTTGTTTTCTTATGTAATGGAGGAGCATTCGGTTACAAGAGCGCCAAGCAATCAACTATTGCGGACTCCACTGCTAAGGCAGAATACATAACAGCTTTGGAAGCAGAGAATGAAGCAGCTTGGATAAAGAAATGTAACATCTTGGTCGGACCAGTCATACTCAGTAGAGTGAATCATTATGCATAACACCTTAGAAATCATAAAATAATATTAAAAAAAAGCTATTTTCTTGTAATGGAACATTCAGGCTCAATTAGAGACAAATTTATGAAATCAAATGTATGGCAATTTGGGCTTGCCAATAAAGTGCAGAGAAGCCCAAATTTATCTATTTTGGTCGGCCAAACTCTAGAAATTGCTAGAATTTCTTTAATTTATTTCATTGAATGAAGAATGAATTATTGAAGGGAAAGAAAATCAAAAATGTCTTATTCCATTTTCTCTATTTTGCCGAGACATGTAAGGGACAAAAACAATCAATTTCTTCCTTAAGTGCCGAGAGAGTGAGGATCAATTTTTCAAGGCCATTTTGAAAAAAAAAAAGATAATCAAGCATCAACGAGGGTGAATTCAAGCTTAGGAAGCATGAGGACAAGAAATCAAGATGAATAAGGTAAAAATAACTCCTATTTTTGTTGGGGTTGGTGCTCAGAGCGCCAATCCAACCGTATTTATGTCTGATTCATGAATACGAACATCCCATTTTTCCATAATATTACTTACTTAGTGGTTGCAGCCCTCTTGTTTTTATATACGTATTCGATCTGATTACGATTAGATTGAAACTAAATGTGGTTTAGTGATATGTATATATTAGACAAAGGCCCGATAATATATAATTCAGTACACAGTTACAAAACTAGTTTGTAATTGACATTGGAAAGTGACACTGTTAAATATATATTATCAAACATTATTCATGGTCAAGATTTACTAACACGGGTCGGTTAGTCAAATCCATTGAAACCAGTATATGTCGTATATCGAGACTTGGTCTGATGGTTTATCCCAATGAACCATGAGTCTGGGGAGACTCGTATAGACGTGTAGGTGTTTATAGTGGATAAACACTGAACGACTCACCCAGATTCTTAATGGATGGTACACCAATGTCAATAAGATTTTCTCAGGTTGAGTAGTATAGTGGTCCTTCGACTTGAGATACCATTGTGGATGTATGAGACATCTTCCACATTTAGATGGCAGTCACGTCACCGATCTATTTAGATCAGACCTCCGCATGTTCGTTGGGTGTGGACCGATCCTCAGGATATCCTGTGTGTGTCAAGATAAGATCAGTCAGTTCTATGTACATAGCATAGGTAGTCCATATGTGATTAGCAATCTGTTAAATTTGTGGCCACAGTATACTTCGGAAGTAAGTTCCGAATGAATTTAGAGATTGCTAATAGATACGTCGGCGGGGATAATACCTATAGAGATTTGACGTTTACATATATCCCTGGGATTATCCGGATACCTGTGACAGAGGGATAATACGTATGCAATGACCTCGACCTGTATGATTCAGGTAGTTTATCTGTGGTCGTCATAATTTATTGGTGGGTAAATTATGGACACGAATTGGATTATGTGAGGATATATAAGTGTTCCTAGAACATGCCAAGATCTCTAAGTTGTGATTTGTGTGAAAATAAATCAAAAGGGAGTTGCGGAATACTCACATTGATCGGATTGAGTTCAAAACTTTTCCTTCTTCGTTGGATGTGTTGGAAGCTTCGGAGCTTGAGATCGAGTTCCAATCTCGGGTGAGTATCCCTATCACCTTCACTTGACTCCTTTAGTGCTAGTTAGAACAAAATAAGCTCAAAATCGCCCTTCAAGAGAAGCAATATTAGGCTTGGGAGAGAGGGATCCAATCGGCCTTGATGAGACAAGGCCATTCGACCTAGTTAAGGCCATTTGACCAAGAACCATGGCCATTCGGCCAAGAAGTTCCAAGGTCATTCGGCTAAGGTAGAGAAAATAGAGATAGAAGAATTTTTGTGTTTTTGTTTCTAAAACAAAAATTACCAATTACACTTTCCAAAGGTGTGTATACTTTTACAAAAAGCAAAGTCAAGTGTTGGAGGGAAAATGACATTTAATGCCTCCAACCACTTCCATCACTCAAGTTGACACTTGATAGACATGTGATGTAAGTTGGTGGGACCCACTTTAATTCAAAATTCAAGTGGCTTGCTCCACACATTTCGGGCTCGGGTTCGCTTATCCGATTAAATGAATTTCTGTCGCGACATAATTAAATCTAATTTAATTTAATAATAATGTCTAGCAAAATTATTAGAGAAGTCGCTCGCGAATTAATTCCAAATTAATCGTTCGCTTGAATTAAAATCCAACTTTAATTCCGCATTGAAATCTAATTTCAATTAATATATCTAATATATTATTTTAGCCCAATTAAATAAATTAAATAGTAAAATCTAATTTAACTATTAAATTTACTTTACCGATTAATTCCAAATTAATCGCGTTATCTCTCTATGATGAATTTATTCCAGATAAAATTCTCAACGCAATTAATCTCAGATTAATTCTTTCTCTTTTAATTAATCCCATATTAATTTATTGTCGTAATTAATCCCATATTAATTTTCTCTCTCATAATTAATCCCAGAATAATTTTTGTTCAGTCAAACATCATCGGTGAATCTTCGGGATGCGACCCAAGAGATCCTTGGATATGTTGGCAGTAAATACGTTTATCGGACTATCCGAATACGTGCGTACCCAGTACCACGTCCTTGCCGATTTACAAGACATGGTTGGCTTCTAGCAAAACACTGTGTCTTCCCAATTCTCCAGAAATATTCTGTAAATGAATATGTAATTTTGTCAGGCGTAGTATACGTAGTATTGCGTATAACGATCCAGTATCGAATGTCACACGCTAGGTCTGGGGCTGGAATTGTGTCTGTCCCGTACGAAGCATATGTCAGATCTCTGGTAACTAGTCTCTATAATCAGATAATCATGACCTAGTCATATTATCCCGATGACTGCAGTACTAAAGAGTACTAGTTTCGTATCATGCGTGATCATCATCTCCATATGACTGAAGTGATACTTCCGTCTTGACATCACACCCAATACACTACGATTCTCAGTATACCCAGAAGAGGCGTACACATACCTGTTAAAGCCTCGGACGACCAAAACCAAAGTATACTGATTGTCATAAGTATTAGCGATGCAAGTCTCAGGTTAATACCAAATACACCTACCCTGATTCGGACTCCCATAGACACATAATCATACTACCAATGGGATTCTGGGGGTCTATCCAGAGCGAAGCTGTTTCCGTACCATCAATAAACAGAACCTTCTATTACACTTGCATGAGTATCCAATACCCAAATATATGAGAACTATATTATTACGCTTCCATAACACTCACAAGTGTAATACTAACCTATTTCGCATTATCGATGTCCAGTCTCAATAATACTACGACTATGGATATTTAATGATTAAACCTTTGTGGATTAATACTGTTTCATATCTTATTAATCCGGAACTAATCATAAGGACTTTTATCATTTATATATCCAGGTAATCCAATTACAAATGATAAAAGAGCAATTTCCTTTGTCACATAGTTAATTTGTACAACAACACCATGCTATGTACAAATAGTGATGCTATGGGGCATAATTGTTCAACAATCTCCCATTTGGCCTATAGCCAATCACTCAAGTGTCCTACACCTGAACTATGTACGGGTCGCTCAAACTTCTGCTGAGAAACAACTTTCTCAGCGGATTTGCAAGGTTATCATCTGATGCGATTTATTCGATCATCACATCGCCACGATGTATGATCTTACGAATCAGTTGAAACCATTTGAAGTACATACTTGGATCGTTATATGAGACCATTAATTATTTAGCATGTGATGTAGCCTAGCTCAGCTGCTAACAGAATTATACCTAATCTAATTAGGATTATTATAGATCCAAAACGCTTCTTTTGCTGCCTCAGTTGCAGCAATGTTCCGCTTTTGTTGTTTATTCGGCAATAGTATCTTGCTTGGAAGATTTCCAGCTCATTGTTCCTTATTCAAACTATATAGTACCCTTATTACGACTTATAGTCATTTTTGTTGGTTTGGAAACTTGCAGCGGTGAACCCAGTCACTTCAAGTTCTCCTTCTCCATAGCTTAAGAAAGCATCCTTAGTTCATCTAAGATACTTAAGGATGTTCTTAACATCAATCCAGTGACTATCACTTGGAGTGGCCTGATTGTGACTCTATATGCTCAAAGCATATGAGACATCAGGTCACGTACATATATTTCAATGACGAGTTATCGGAGAGTGCCAACAACTTTTAGATTTATCCCAGTAGATCCTTATTTCTAGAATAAAGGTTGCCTCTCTCAAGTATTCCATGGAGAATTTTAATGAAAGCCAAGCTTTCACCAAATGTATTTTGGGAATGTCAGTTACAAGAAATGATATGTCTCATCATTATATAGGACAATCACTATCAGTGTGCTCCCACTAACCTTTTTATATACACAAGAATTATATTCGTTTTGAATTAAATCATATACCATTATGATCTTATCAAAACGTTAGTTCCAAGAATGTATTGCTTGCTTCAATCCATAAATGGACTGATTTAACTTGCAAACCTTGTTTGTATGTTTCGGTATGACAAAACCGTCAGGATGTTTATAAACATCCTCCAAAAGGTTTCTGTTTAAGGAAATTGATTTTGAAGTCCATATGCCATATTTCATAAATTAAATATGCAGCATTAGCAAGCATTATCCGAATGGATTTAATCATGGCAACAGGTGAAAAAGTTTCATCTTAGTCGACACTATGTCGTTGACGATACCATTTCTGTATAAGCCTAGCCGTGTCCATTTGTATGTTGTCATCCATGTATGTCTTCCTTGAAGACACATTTAGTACTAATAGGCACAAATCTTCCGCTACATCAACCAGTGTCCAAACTTTGTTGGTATACATGGAATCCATTTCGGACTTCATGGCACTTTTCCATAAAAGGAGTCGATACCTTGTATCACTTCCTCATACGTAGTCGGTTCAGTTTTTTCAATAAGATTGACATCTACATGAGGTGAGATCAGAAACCCATACCTCCCAGGTTGTTTTCTGACTCTCTCCGACTTACGCGATTCATGTGTATTCGAAGATTATTTGCACATTTTCATCCCTGATGAATTGTTTGTGTTCCGTTAAGGAATCAGTGCTTGGAACAGTATTACTCCGATTTTTCATCGAGTTTTACTTTCCTCCCACTTACCACTGCATATAGGTATTCCTCTTAGGAAAATCGTATGGAGAGCAATAATTAATTGTTCTATTGTGAGTTGTATAAGTACTATACTTTGGTTTCACTAAAATAACCTACAAATAGGCATTTATCCGATTTGGGTTCTAGTTTGGTATCATCCAAATATATGCCAACATTCCCAAATCTTCAGGAATGAGAAAACTCAGTTTCTTTCATGTTCATATCTAATATGAAGTCTGTCTAACAGATTATCATGAAAACTTATTCAAAATAAGTATTGCACTGTGTAATGTGTATCCCGTGAAGGAAATTGGTAGCTCAGAGCGACTCATCATTAACCTAACTATGTCCAATAAAGTTTGGTTTCTCTGTTCGGACACACCGTCAAATTGAGGTGTTCCGGGAGGAGTCCACTATGAAAGAATACTATACTCTTTCAAGTAATTGAGAAACTCATTGTTCAAGTATTTTCTACTACGGCCCAACCGTAATGTCTTAATACTTTCGCCGATATGTTTTTATACTTCGTGTCGAAACTCTTTGAATTTACCAAAAGTTTCTGATTTATGTTTCATAAGAAACACATAACCATAACAAGATGCAACATTCGTAAAGGTTACAAAGTATTCATATTCACCTCTAGCCTAGCTAGACATGGGCCCACTTACGTCACTATGAACGAGGGCTAACAGATCGGTGGTACGTACATTTTTACCAAGTAAAAGGTATTTTAGGCACTTTACCCAATAAACTAGATTCATAGACATCATTTGAATTAGAATCAAATCCATCATTGTACCCACTCTTCGAAAGTGTAGATATACGATTCTTGTTAATGTGTCCCAGACAACAATACCATAAATAAGTCTCATATGATTAATTCAGTTTGAGCTATTTGTTTGTCATGTTATATGTATGAAATTAATTTATATTCCAAATATAAATATTGTTATTCACATCTAATGTGTTTATCTCGATATCATCTTTATAAACAAAACACTTTGTGTTCTAGAATATAAAGGTATACCCGCAACAGGTTAAACTAGATACAAAGATAATGTTCCTAGTCAAACTATATACATTATAACAGTCTCCTAATTTAAGTACATGCCCAAAGGGCAGTTCCAAAACTTAGATTTCTAGGGCCAAAACAGCGACTCTCGTCCTGTTTCCGACTTGTAGGTCGATCTCATCTGAAGCCAGTTTCCTGTTTATTGGCAGATCCCGCACATCAGTACATATATTCATGTACCACATCTAATATCAAAATCCAATTTTGAAACTAAAAGTGAACATGTTTATGACAAACATACTTGAAGCTGAAACCTTGTCCCGCCTTCACTTCCTTCATGTCTGCCTTTTCCATATGGCAATTACACTTCTAGTGACCCCATTTGCCACAGTTTAGACAGACAACTTAGATATGTCATTTTAAGAAGCTATGGTTGTGCATAACGGATTGAGCACTAAAGTTATCATCACCATGAGTCTTCCAAAGCTCATGCTCCATTATTTGCTCAACTTCAAGCTCAAGCTCGAGTGGTTTCTCTATTGAATAGAATAACTTCTGAGTTCCTAGGACTATCCTAAAATTATATTCATAATCTGAAAATTAGAGTCGTTTAAGTACATTTTCACCCATGATTATGTTTTAAACACTAATCTTTCAGTCATCTTGATTGTTATAGTCCAACTATCCAATCAAGGATTTCGGGTACAATTAAATTCAATGATTACTATAGTCTAACTATATAATCAACTACAATTATTCGGTTACATTTTAGATGTATTGATTACTATAATCCAATTATATAACCAACTACAAATGAAGTAGTTTGAATACAGTCCAACTGTTAAATTAAAACAACAATTGAATATTAGTCCAACTAATATTTAATGATTAATGACGAAAATGAAATGAGCGCGTATTGGCAAGTATTTAAAAGAAATTGCAAATTTAATACTTGTCTCCCACTATTTTTCGACGAGCCTCTAACCCTCTGTGGAGTACTCGGGAAACCTAGTTTCCTAGTGGGCTAGGATCCCGTTAAATACACACAATCTTGACTTTGGCCAACAAAGTTATGATGTTTAACTAGGTAGATCTCTAAGATCAATTGGATCTCATCAAATTTCTAGATACAGTAGGTGGACCTCCAAGTTTGAAACATATATACAATACATATGCCAATATATCCAATATATTTCCTAACGTTTTTCCTCTGAATCAACTAAGCCTTGGTTTGGCACAACAAGTTTAATGATTCAAGTTAAGCGGGACCCATTGACTTTGGAAAGCTTCGTAATCGATGTCGATGGACAAGAAGTGATCT
This sequence comes from Zanthoxylum bungeanum, assembly GCA_019454045.1. NCBI lineage: Eukaryota > Viridiplantae > Streptophyta > Magnoliopsida > Sapindales > Rutaceae > Zanthoxylum > Zanthoxylum bungeanum. The sequence goes on along the minus strand of SKCR01050811.1, from coordinate 8,005 downwards.
TGAATTTGGCCAACAAATCACAACTTGGACAAGACATGCGATATTGAACAAAGCCTTCATGATTCAAACACATCCGCGATGGACAAATGTCTTAACTTTGGCCAACAAACCAGTGCCAATCTTGGATCTTGAGAGAGAATCACTCAATTGAAGGAAATCGCTTAATATTTGTTGAGGGTTTTTCGCGTAAATGGCAACCAATTTATTATCTTTGATTAGGTCTCATCATACACCCTTAAGCATGCATTCTAAAAGCATAATAAGGCGCGCGATAAAATTAATAATGATAGCGGATGATATATACGGATAATACAATTTGTTCCTAGAACAAATCTATTTTTTCTCTCTCCTACTAGCACTGTTCAAACTTCTACCCAATTACATAATACTTATAAAGAAACCTCATTTACATTGAGGGGAATAAGTGAGAAGAGAAATACAATGAGAAAAGAGGTAATAGGCTGGACACGCAGGTCCAATTTAATAAATTCTAAATTTATTACAACAATTTCCAAAATTGCCCCCACCCTTCTAATATCCATCCGATATACAATATTCATTCATGCGTCCAAGTATTCACACAAAGCATGTATCAATCAATTTAATCCAATTAATTAATCTTTATTAATGACCATCCAATGTTCAAACAACGATTTGATTTGCGCGAGTCCAACTCGTTTAAGAATAAATACTCAAAGTACGTATTCTTGAATTATATCGAACTTAATTTTAAATCAAATTAAATTATATTCAATACTAATTCATATTTAATTCCAAATTAAATAATTACACTTTTAAAAGTGCCTTTTAGACTTGGATTCCAAATCCAATCTTTATTGGTCTCAAAGACCCAATTATATCTGATACTATTCAATTAAAGTCCAATGGGCTTTCAATTAATTCATTAGGCATGAGCTTTGGCAATTATGGGTCAAACCTAAGATGCCAATGCCCAATTAGGAATCACCTATGCCAAAAATCAATTTAGGCCCAATTATCATATTTGGACTTTATGGAAATGGTTTTAGGCCCAATTGGATCCAACCAGTTATCCTAAACCAAACTTGGCCCAACCAAGCCCATTAAGCCCAAATACAATAAATTAAATTAATTCATTATTCCAAATTACAAATTAATTCAATTCAAGTATAATTACCATAATTAATTAATTATCTAATGCTTCCAAAACACTAATTAATTCAATTAATCATGCTCTCATTTCCAATTCATGTCCAACACAAATTGAAGCAAAATCAATCTTATAACATGCTTCAAGGCTCACGGCTAAGGCATACAAAATCATTCAATTTGATTTCAATCCAATTTAAATCAACATTCAATATTTCTATCATGCCAACAACACATCCAATATGTCAAATTTCAAAAATTCCCATAAGATAATTCTAGGGTATATTCGGCCAAGCATGTGAATTTGGGGAAATTAATCTAATCAATTTTTCACAAATCAATGACATACAAATCCAATTAAACATCATCCAAGCTCAACCAAATCATTAATTTAAGAAAATCAACTCCAAACACAAAAATTCCCAAATTAAAGTTTAAGAACCCTAGAATTCCAAATCAAACTTAGATCGCTCTGATACCATTGTAAGTGTTCCTAGAACATGCCAAGATCTCTAAGTGTTGTGATTGTGTGTGAATAAATCAAAATGGAGTTGTGGAATACTCACATTGATTGGATTGAGTTCAAAACGTTTCATTCTTCGTTGGATGTGTGGAAGCTTCGGAGCTTGAGATCGAGTTCCAAACTCTCGGGTGATTATCCCTATCACCTTCACTTGACTCCTTTAAGTGCTAGCTAGAAAAAAATAAGCTCAAAATCGCCCTCCAAGAGAAGCAATATTTGGCTTGGGAGAGAGGGATCCAATCGGCCTTGATGAGACAAGGCCATTCGGCCTAGTTCAAGGCCATTCAGCCAAGAACCATGGCCATTCGGCCAAGGAGCATGGCCATTCGGCCAAGAAGAAGTTCCAAGTCCATTCGGCCAAGGTAGAGAAAAAGAGAGAGAAAGAGTTTTTGTGTTTTTGTTTCTAAAACAAAAATTACCAATTACACTTTTCCAAAAGGTGTATATACTTTTACCAAAAGCAAAGTCAAAGTGTTGGAGGGAAAATTGCATTTAATGCCTCCAACCACTTCCATCACTCAAGTTGACACTTGATAGACATGTGATGTAAGTTGGTGGGACCCACTTTAATTCAAAATTCAAGTGGCTTGCTCCACACACTTCGGGTTCGGGTTCACTTAATTTAATTAAACGAATTTTCCGTCGCGACATAATTAAATCTAATTTAATTAAATAATAATGTAGCAAAATTATTACAGAAGTCGCTCGCGAATTAATTCCAAATTAATTTGTTCGCTTGAATTAAAATCTAACTTTAATTCCACATTGAAATCTAATTTCAATTAATATATCTAATATATTATTTTAGCCCAATTAAATAAATTAAATAGTAAATCTAATTTAACTATTAAATTAACTTTTCGATTAATTCCAAATTAATCGTGTTCTCTCTCTATGACGAATTTATTCCCAGATAAATTCTCAACGCAATTAATCTCAGATTAATTCTTTCTCTTTTAATTAATCCCAAATTAATTTATTGTCGTAATTAATCCCAAATTAATTTTATCTCTCATAATTAAGCCCATATTAATTTTTGCTCGAGTCAAACATCATCGATGAATCTTCGGGATATGACCCAAGAGATCCCTGGATATGTTGGCAGTAAATACGTTTATCGGACTATCTGAATACGTGCGTACCCAGTACCACGTTCTTGCCGATTCACAAGACATGGTTGGCTTCTAACAAAGCACTGTGTCTTCCCAATTCTCCAGAAATATTCTGTAAACGAATATGTAATCTTTGTCAGGCGTAGTATACGTAGTATTGCGTATAACGATCCAGTATCGAATGTCACATGCTAGGCCTAGGGCTGGAATTGTGTCTGCCCCGTACGAAGCATATGTCGGATGTCTGGTAACTAGTCTCTATAATTGGATAATCATGACCTAGTCATATTATCCCGATGACTGCAGTACTAAAGAGTACTAGTTCTGTATCCTGCGTGATCATCATCTCCATATGACTGAAGTGATACTTCCGTCTTGACATCACACCCAATACACTACGATTCTCAGTATACCCAGAAGAGGCGTACACAAAACCTGTTAAAGCCCGGACGACCTAAAACAAAAATATATTGATTGTCGTAAGTATTAGCAATGCAAGTCTCAGGTTAAGACCAAATACACCTACCCTGATTCGGACTCCCATAGACACATAGTCATACTACCAATGGGATTCCGAGGGGTCTTTCCAGAGCAAAGCTGTTTCCGTACCATCGGTAAACAGAACCTCCTATTACACTTGCATGATTATCCAATACCCAAATATATGAGAACTATGTTGTTACGCTTCCATAACACGCACAAGTGTAATACTAGTCTATTCCGCATTATCGATGTCCAGTCTCGATAATACTACGACTATGTATATTTAATGATTAAACTTTTATGGATTAATACTGTCTCATATCTTATTAATCCAGAACTAATCATAAGGACTTTTATCATTTATATATTCAGGTAATCCAATTACAAATGATAAAAGAGCAATTTCATTTGTCACATAGTTAATTTGTACAACAACATCATGTTCTGTACAAATACTGATGCTATGGGTCATAATTGTCCAACAGGATATACATGAATCTAGAGAGTTTCACTAATGAAATATACCCGTAGAGCATTATGGCAACTTTATGAATAATGGTGATTATTTATAAATCGTTTAAACTGTTTAAACGAAAAATACATGCAAACGGGCCGAATCGTCATTTCCTAATTAATGTGTATTGTATTTAATATATATGATATTATTAAATACGCATTAATAAATTGTCAAATAAAGGTATTTGACATATATCATTTATATATGTATTTGAGATATTTAAAGTAAATATAATACATATATTTGAGTTTTGTATTTAATTAATTAATTAATTAATTATTAAATAATTAATATAATAAAATATAAATATCTTATAAATGATAAAGTTAGGAAATCATTAGGAAATCATTATAAGTGTAAATTGTTGACTTTTAAAGTAAATGAAAGGTTGTCAAAATGGTTTTGACTTCCTAAGATATTTGTTTAAATTGTTTGAAAAATGAAAATATCTTTTTCCTTACTAAATGTAATTTTCGGCCCTAAACCTTATTAAATATAAGTGTTATATTTTTTAAGTTGATTGTTGACTTGTTTGGAATCATTAAAGTGTAATGATAAAAGCAAAACAAGTTGATAAACCTTTAAAAAAATAAAAGCAAAATATCTAGATATTTTATTTATTTCTCCCTAAATTCGGCCAAGGCTCATTTAGGGACGGTATATAGTGTTTTTGTTTCATTTTTAGGGTTTAATAAGTTCAAATACACAAAATAAACATAAAAGAAAGTTGAGAGAAAAGATTGAAGGCCAAAGGAGAAAAGGCTTGAAAACTTGGATTTAGTAAGTCTTTCTTTAAAGCTTTCAACATGGAGAAATTATTTCTAACATGCTTGGCATCATTTTGTGTTGCTTTGATGTTCTTTCTTCTATTATAGTTTGTGTTTATTTGGTGAGAACTTGTGTGAAAGATTGATGCATGTAAGTGAGCTTAAACTTTTTTAAAGCTTACTTTTGATTCTTTGAAAATAAAAGTTGTCATTATAGAGTCAGTAAGCCACTCCTTGGTGACCTAGAATTGGTTCTAGAGTTATTTCAAAGTGGTGAGGCTTTTTTGGTAAAGTATTGAATGAATTAAAGTGTTGGATTTTGTAATTTGTGAAATTGGACAATTTGATGAAATTGAAAAATTAGGATTCTAACCCACTCCAAATTTGGGGGCTTTTCATATTGATGTATTATGGTATGCATATGATGATGCATTTAAATTTTTGAGTGGATTGGATTTGATCTTGGCATGTTTTGAACAAAAAAAGGGACCAAAATGTAATTACTTGAAAATTTTGGGGTGCTCACGGCAATTACTCAAAAATTGGGGATTTGTGTGAAATCTGATTTTGATGCATTAGATGCGTTGAAAAATATTTTAGAAATGATTTAGAATCATCCAAAATTATATTTGATAATTTTTGGGGTAAAATAACAAATTTACAAAGTTTTGGGGTAATTTGGTAATTACTAAGAATTTGATCTCTTGTGTAATTTTTCAGAATTTGATAATTGGATAATTAAATAAATAAGTTTATTTAATTGATCCGAGAAAAATTTTGAAATCGGAAAATTTTGATTTTCCACTATTCCGCTGCGTTACCGATATTCCCCCTTAAAACCCCCAACCGTTTTTATATTGGGTTGTGTCTAGATTAGTAATCGTAGTAAGCTAATAAAAGATGATTTATGATGTTATTGTGCTCGGTATAAAATTAATAGGGGTTAACGTTGGAAATAATATGAGTTTGTTTATTCTTGTTGTTTCAGTTGAGAGAGGTAGTGGATGTTTTTATTAATTTGATGAGTGTTGAGTTATGTTGAATTGGGGTTGTAGCGTAAATGAAGTGTAGATAACCATTGGTAAAAAGTATAGGTAATGCACACCAAGTGTTCGATGAGTTGACGATCATAATAGAATTAAGTAATTAATCAAGTTATGTGCATGATAATATGTGTTTATTGTGTTGGAAATAATGTTGGTAATGAGATTGTGAATTAGATTATTGGAAATATTAGTCTACTTATTCTTGATGATTCGGAAGTTAGGGGGAAATTAATTTCAGTTATGTTTCATGCATGAGGAGGTGTTATTATGATGATAGAATACATGTTAGGTGTTTGATGAAAATTCGGTTATGCTGAGGTCAGATTTTAATTTGAGTTTTTCGATGATAAAGTGAAATTGAAGTATGGAAAGGCATGATAGAAACGGCTAAGTTGAATAAAAGAAATAGGATAGTAAGTGGGGACATATTTCTCATTATTTCGGTTAATGCATAACTTCTAGACCTCAATTTGCCTCACCGTAAATTTTTACATGAACTAGATACATTACAATTCAATATATCCAAAAATCAGAATTTTTAGATAACAGATGATTTTATGCTGAATTTTACAAATTGGTTGCCTTGCCGTTTTATTAGTTTCTGTCTATTCTGAACAGCCTGTATTGATTTATTTATAACTTGAGTTATGAAAGTTGAAATTAAAATCTGTAAAATTATGAATAAACTAGACACATAAAGGAGTAACATATCTAAAATTCATAATTTTTAGACTTTAGATGAAGCCGAAACGAATCTTTGAAGTCGGGCGATCTGCTGCCCATGTGCCCAATTATTTAGTTACACAACCCCTGAACTTCAGTCCATAACATGAGTTCCTGATATCATAATTGAGAACCGTAAAAATCATCCTAAACTAGATACATTAAGGACCGTTCCAATGAAATTTCAACTTCAGATTCATTCTCAATTAATCACATTGAATTTTCAAAGTTAGATGTCAAACAATGAATTTTTCTAGCAATTAGTAAAATATAAGTTTCTGGTACCGTACTTGTACAATTTCAAATCTAAGCCTGTAAAATTCATAGATACCATAGATATTTTCAATGTTTAAGTAGACTTAGTATTCATGCATTACATATAATTTCTTGTCATATGCAAATATTTTGAGTTATAAGAAAGAAAATTAACGATTGTTTTGACTCTAAATCGACGTCAAGGTAATCGAAGGTCACCTACGCTGTGTCCCGCCCCTGACTTGCCATAGCACTGTGAGTGGACCTTTTTCAAAAATTGATTTTTACTTAAATGCTTTAAATGAAAGACTTATTTTTTCGCACATTGGGCGTTAGCCAAGTTTATTTCCAGTTGTTTTATGAATAAGAATGTTTTGAGAAATATTTTAGAAAGTGATGATTTTTAAAAGCACGACTTTATAATTTTTTGGAGGCATGATGGAAAAAATCAACCTCAGATATAACTTGACACAGATATGGAATCGACAGATATGGAATTGATGGACACAGATATCGTATGCACACGCAGTTCAGGACTAGAGATGACAGATGCCTCTAGATCTCAGATTCAGAGTCAGAAGTGTAGTATAGATCCGCACCCCCGGATCAAGATTTGTGGCTTGGTGGACGCCGAGACGTAATACCTCAAGACCACCAGATTTTGCATATGGGGGGACATCGAGACGTAACGCCCACATGGGCCAGATTTCTCCACATATTTCGGAGACAAAATTTTCAGAAACTAATTTCCAGAGATATGATTTTCATAAATGATAAATTTTATGAAATGATTTTCATGAGAATTCAGTTTTACAGAAAAGCTCAGAGTTTTAAAGACAAAAAAGAGTTTTCAGAAAATTTTTACAGAAATAGATGTATTTTCAAATAAGAAAATAGATTTCAGAAAAGACAGCTTTCTTAATCCGATTTTGATTTTAGAACCATGGATTTTCATAAATTTTTCCAGTTCCGTTTTAAACTATCCACTCACTAGGTCGGTCAAACGATCTAACCCCCCACACACAGTTTCTATGTCTTGCAGGTATACTTAGAGAGCGAGCTCGAGAGGGTGGATACTGATGGCGGTCAATAGGGTGTTTGGTCCACCAGGTTGAGTACATAAATTCAGCATAGTCAGTGTCAAGTAAAAGTTGCATGACATATATTGTATAATATCAGTCATTGAACACGCTAGTGTGTCTAATATCAGAGTTGTAATGTAATCTACTATTGAGTATATAGTATGAGTATTTGAAATGCATTTCCATGATTATTGAGTTAGGCAATAGACCCTATGCATGAATTTATGTTTGTGATGAGTTTAACAGAATTGATTATAGTTAGATGGTCAGTGGCTCAGGGGATAAGATGACACCTACTTCCTGCCAGTAGCATCTCTTGGAGAGGGATGTTATAAGAAGTTCTTTACAGAGATAGGTTTGGTTCCAGCT
>SKCR01050810.1:0-37926 GCA_019454045.1 Zanthoxylum bungeanum | reverse complement strand
GGTCGACTCGACCCTATGGAGCTCTAAGAGACTTTCTATATAGGCTGGAGTTGATGGTATCTATACATGTCATATGGAGAATATGACTATCCTCTCATGTCGCATGGAATAGATGACAAATCTTTCTGTAGGCATTGTATTTTTGCATATCAGCCCGATGATGAGTCTCGTATGGAGACACTACCTCTTTAGTTGTGAAAGTCGCGGGAAACGGACGTTGGAAGGGTAAAGTTGGAAATTAGCATTTTGTCAGATTTAACTCGCTTGTTTCGCTTCGGGTTCGCTTGTTGGACCTCTGTTTTAAAACACACCAAACCCATTAAAACACATCTCACAAAATTAACTAATTAAAATATTTAAAACACATCTCACAAATAAATAATTAAAACCAATTAAAATTAAACTTAAATTAAATTAAATCACATTCACCATTAAATTGAACTTTAAATTAAATTCCTAATTTAAATAAAAAACATTCCTAAATTAAATTAAATCACCTTCCTAAATTAAATAAATCATATCCTTAACTAAAAGAACAAATCAAATCAATTCCCCTAATTAAAAGATTTCCTTATCATATACTAAATTAAAAGATATCTCCAATTAATACACAAATCCTATTTCTTCCTCAACAAGGTAAATCCCCTCCCTTAGCCTATAAAAAGAACCCTTAACCCACACATCCAAACCCTGGCTGGCAGATTCACACAAAAAATCAATCACAAAACAAAGGAAATAAACCCTAGTCGTGAGCAACAAATAAAAAAAAAGCCCTCATCCAGCCTCCCATTTGCATGGCTCCATTCATTAAATAAACCCTTGAACCGCCTCAAAATTCACTCACGCACCTGCCCTTTGACAACACGTAGCCCACTAACGCTTTCTGCCCTAAATCACACATGTTGCTGCCAAAGACTCACGCCCACTGAAGGAACCCTGAAGCCACACACCCTAATAGTTCAACAGCCCATTCCTTCAACCAACAACCCTTCATTCCCCATTCACGCCCTAGCCACTGCACACAGCCCCTCTGTACGTATCCAGCCCCTTCACAGCTCTCAAACCACGCCAAAACACCCTTTTCACAGCCCCAAACACTGCCCTAAAGTCGCACAAACATCCCCCACACATAGCCCATCAATTCACGCCTGAAACAGTCCCAAAAACACTCACTACACTGCACACTTTCTGCCACAAATCAGCCCACTGACCTGATCGGTTTTGGCCAGAATTTTAACCCCGAAACAGCCCCAAAAACAACTAAAAACTGCACCAAAAAAAACTGCACAAAGTTCCCCCTAAAAGCCCTTAAAACCGCAAGCCAATTAGCCTCCAAAATCACCCAAAACAGTACACAAAATCACCAAAACAGTGACCTAAAACGTAGCAGCAAAACAGCAGCGAAACGGACTTGAAACAGCAGCCCGAGCATCAAAGCAGCGAGAAAAGACGTTGAGTAGACAAATCGGAAAAGCATCGGATCAATCTCCCTTCCAACGGATGTGTAACGCCCTTTCTTAGACGACAAAAGAGGTTAGACCTGAGGGCACCCTTTTTACTTATCTTCTTTATTTTTGTTTATTTATTTTGATATTTAATTGCATGAGAGTCGTTTGAGGCATGATGTGATTGTTGGATGAGCGGGATATGTGTTCCCTTTTGTGGTATATCGGATGGAAACCCGGACATAAATTCCATAGCCAATTCCGAATGGACGGTAGTATGGTCTGCACTCGGGATACAATGCCACGTATCACTTAAGATACACATATCTCGTCTCATCCAAATTTGTATTTGAGCATGTTATAGTCTTTAGGTTATTCATTTATTATTTAAAGCATGGTATAATTTAGTTGTTATTTATTTGTTAAAGCATATTTAGGTTGTTCCTTATGCATATTATTAGTTTATGATGTGTTAGGATAATGATTTATACATGTTGATTTAATAGCTCAATATGCTCGTTGTGTTACATTGCGTGGAGTTATTTGAATGAAAGCATGATTAGATCTAAGTATCCTTGAGCGTGATTATTGAGTAGACTTGGTTGATTCATTGCATAAATCATATCATCACAAGTGACATAAGTAAGGGACCATTCCGAACCCAACGGTTTGAGGTCTTCCCTTGTGAGGGGTGAGTACGGCCTTAAGTCTTTGTCCCAGTTCACACCGGGTGGCGACTCCATGTTATTTCGTACTTCCCAACTAGGCCGCGAGCCTAGAACAGCGTCACCGATTTCTGTGTCCTACACTTTCATATAGTCTAGAGTATATGACAGTCAATGCACATCGTACGAAGTTAATGAAAGTTCTTCTACTTAGTCTGGAGAAGGTGAATATCCTTTCATGTCGTCTGAAGATAATGACTATCCTTTTACGTAGTCTGCAGTAGATGACATTCTATCAATGTCGTCTGAGGAATATGATAATCATTTCATTTCGTATGAAGAAGATGACAATTCATCTATGTCATATGGGGAATATGGCTATCTTTCCACATCATTGTGAGTTTATGGAAATCCTTAAATGTCGTTTGGAGCATTTGACTATCCTTTCATGTCGTCTGAAAGAGGCGATAATTATTACATGTTGTATGGAGAGGATGACATTCCATCAATGTCTTCTAGAGTAGACGAAAATTCATCCAAGTCATCTTGAGCACTATCCCTGTCATCTGGAGAAGATGGCAATCTTAGAGAACACTTATTGGTCGATTGGGTATGCTCGAGGTTTACGAGGGTATTCCCATGTCGACTGGGAGACGTATGTCAATTAGGCCATGTGATGGTCCATATGTAAAAATAATATTTTCTTAATATTAATAATCTTTAGTCTTTGGTATATAAGAAATTTTCATTCCTAAGAGTCACTTGGTCTTGAAGATGAATGAGATAAATTCGCTGAAGACCGGTGTTGTATCATGTAGGCTGAGGGCATGCGATTATAATCCCTGTTTTTAGGGTGATGATTCCCAGATTGCGGAGCTCGACTGTCTGTTGGTTGATGGGTTCTTGCATCCGAACTCGTTTGTCGTTTAGAAGAGTTTGAAATTTTCTCTTCATAACGGTTATTGGGAATGTCCCGTTTCTTACTCCTCTTGTCATTTCCCATCTGAACTCGATTTGGGCTTGGGCTATGACCTAATCCATATTGTAGCATCGAAATTTTGTTAGCTTCTTATAAAGTCCGCTATCTGTTAGTAACCCATTCCTGAAAGCTTCAATGGCAGTCAGCTAATGGAGATCCGAATTGATATTCTCTCTTTGTTGAAACGTGTGACGTAGTCTCATAGAGATTCTCTTTTCCGTTGTTTAACTGTGTTAAGATCAATTGTGGTTTTCTCAAGTTTGCAAGAGTTGACAAAGTGCTCCATGAACTTATCAGCTAGTTCCTGATACGACCTAATAGTCCTATAAGGTAGATTGATGAACCAAGTGAGGTTGGGCCTTCCAATATTTCTCTGAATCCTCTACACATTCCATCTTCCCATTGATGAGGAAACAGATCAGTAGACATCATCTTGTATTTGTAATGGACCACATGGATGTCTGGGTCTGTGGATCCATCATACAACTTCATATCTGGCGGGATGAATTTTTGTGGGAGTTCAATGGAAGTAATGGATCACAAAAAATGAGTTTATGAGATCGTGTATGCTCGACTTTTTCTCACTGGTAGTCTTACACCAGGTAGGCTAGAGATAATTGCATCATTGAACTCCTACATTTTCTTGCGCAAAGTAGAGGCAACTTACCGTGCTTGGTCGGTTGGGGAGATATGTTGACTTATTTCTTGACTTGGTTGATGTTTGTCTGATGGCGGATTGTCGCTTACCACATTGTTGAATACCTCAAAGGGATTGTAGAATTGCTGGGATGCTAGAGTTTCATGTTGTTGGGAGGTTGAAGAGATTTTCTCTAACTGCTTCTGGAGATTCGAATTGCAGCTTCGCATGAATGAGTTTTCCTCCTCTAAAACTCATAACCTTTCTTGGAGAATGGCCAATTGAGTGGCCACAGGGTTTGGTGTTTGCTCGCTGCTTAAAGCCATGAGTAGCTATGTTTGAAAAGACTGTAGGCTGAGAGATCTTTGCTTGTTATAAATCACTAAGGCCCCATAATTAGCGCCAAATTATGGACACTGGTTTTTGCCTTTGGTCCACAATCGAGAATTTATATGATAGGGCACTAGCGATCTTACAAAACAAAGGTAGAGTGAGCGGGGAGTTCCTACCTATTAGTGTGGTAGGTTCCGTAGGTACTCCGATGCTCAAGTCAGTAGTGATGACGAACGAAAAATATGGAAGAGCAATGTTTAGGATTACCTTGACCTCTATAGACTGCCATAAGGGCAGTGAGCCGGTGTTCAGATGATGATCTCTTTTTAGAGCTCAAGTATGAGAGCTAAAAACCTCTCTAATGTGATTCTGAATTTTGCTACTTTTTATAGGCTATTATGAGATGGGTCTCTTTAATATATTAAATGATAAACTCTTTGGTGAAAAATGGCTAATCACGTGGGATAATTAAGATATTTTTCGGTTTGGCTATTGGAAAATCAATAGGTTGTCTTATGGGATTTCTCTAATATATGGACCTGAGATATGTTCAATTCCTTGGTCTAACTTTGGCCCATGAATGGGCTGTTTGATGGAATTGGGCTTTTTTGAGTAGAGTTTAAGTCTCATTGGTCGTATACTATTAGGTATTTGGGTTTGGAATAATATTGGGCCCGAGGTGAAAAATAATTTTTCCCGTGTCCCAAATTTGGCCCGTACAGCATATATTCAACTTATGTCTACATTATCAAATTTCTATAATCGAAGTGTGTATTATATTTGATATATAACTACATACTAGATATATCTAAATCTGTAAATTTATATATGTTATTTTACTAAGATTAATTCAAATCTGAAAATTTTCCAAATGTGACTTGCGTTAATGTCTCATTCGTTCAGCCATTCGAACAAATTTATCTAGAGAGTTCACATTTGTGTAGCGTTTGATAACGCGTTCAAACGAACTTTTCCAGATAACTCACATTCGTGCACGTTTGATAATGCGTTTGAACAAACTTGTCCAGAGAACTTATATTTGAACAAATATGTTCGGAGACTTACGTTCGTCACCATGTTCGAATGAAAATACGGAATACAATGTTTTTTCTTATACTTTTGTTAGGCGTTCGAACACTCTTACGTAATTTTCATGCATATAATACATTTTATTATTCTAATATGTTCTTAAGATTATTGGACGGATGTGTTATTAACTAATTTTAACATGTATAATTCAATCAAATTTTTACTACCACACATTCAATGAAACATAAACATAAAAATTTAAGAAAAACCTATAAATTATTGAGGAAGGTGAAGAAACTAGAATTAAGTCGAGAAGCCTCTGTCTTTAAGAACTTTTTAGCCTTGGCTCACTGCTCTACGGATTTCTTGTGGCTAATGTTTTCCCATGATAAGTTGGTTGGCTCTTGTAGAATGGACACTCCTGTTCTCCAAGAACTTGAACTTGGAATAATAATGGAAACTCTCAATTCTAAACTTAAGTATGTAAGTATGTGATTAATTGAGAATAAAAATGAACCCAAATGCGCCATTTTATAGCCATAGAAGAGTACCTTTGTGGTCACCCTTTGGTTTAATGTGTAATCATTCTAAAGGTTATACCCCTTCATAATGCCCCATAAACTCTAAAGTTGTATTATGTCATCTTTAGAGGACATGTTCATTCAACTTATGTTTTTCCCATAAGACACTTCTTAAGGGGCATGTCTATCCTACAATTATAAATATTAGAGAATTTCCTACAATTATTACGTATTATTACTTTATAATAATGAATTTTCAATGTTTATTGAACATCAATAGTAACTAAATTCATTAATTTGGGTTTGTAACAGAACCTCTGCACAAATATTAATTCAATATATATTTTTCTTTATTGAATAGTAAATTCTTAGATTGTTTATCATTCTCTATGTTTAATACATTATGTCACTTGATCACCAAAAAATAGTTGTATTCTACTTGACCATCGAAATAGGCCCGTAGATAATTTTGTATTTTATGTTAGTACTCCATATTTATTACTCAATTATAGGAAAAGTGAATAATATTTAAAACGTGCTTGGTAAATTTACAACCCTAAATTCTTTCTCATATAAGCTTATAAACCTTTGATTCTCAGTTTCAATTACTTTGTTTAATTTAATCTCTAAAAATTCAATTCACATGGTTGCATGAGTGGATAAAAAATTCATATAATTATTAATATTAGAGCCTGGTTTTGATAGTTCACGGGTCTTTTTCTCACATCCTTTAGGTCTTGTTCTCATAACCTTCGAGCATGATTCTATGGACTCAAGGGTTGTACTCATCCCTATTAGGGCATAATCAATGATGATCCGTCGAGTGAAATCTAGTCTCTATAGAAGAGGCGTTGAGATTCTCTTCTTCTTTTAATGAATAATGATAATATATATATATATGTATGTATGTATGTATGTATGTATGTATGTATGTATAATGTTATAAAAGAGACTCATAGGCTTGGTCTTCAAACAACTGCATCAGATGAATATAGTTTGACCCCTTTTTCTATTAAGGCCACTTGAGATGATTCCACTTCATTTAGATTGCATATAGATTCGGCCATGACTCTTTGGAATATGCCTTGTATTGCTTCCTTGATCTTCTTAGCCCGTTGTCTTGTGATTGGTCCAACTGGAACTTGTAATGGATCGAACCTTTTAGGCTCCTCCATATGATCTTTGATTCATATCATATAGTCAATTTATAATAAAGAATTCTTTATTTTATAATATTAAGAACCAAATAAAAGGATAAAGAAATACATATTTTAATACACTAAAGATAATTAACACTACATTGAAATTTGTATTATTTTTATCCTTTATCTTGATTTTAGGTTTCAATAAGGATATCTTCATCATAAAATGAGTAGAAAATCTTAATATAAGCGTATAAAGGTAGGTAAATGTCAATTATAACTGTTGCACGAAAACAGTGACAGCAAGTTTAGGGTGAATGTGATATTATTGCATGCATATGTCCGTTAATCATTGAATGCCCTAATAATTTTCCATCAATGTTCTTCAATCATTAAGCTTACAGTATTTTATTTGTTATTTTGCATTAATTTCATAATTATTTCGAAAAATTCAATATCATATCCTTCCTGGTTCTGGGTGTATAAATACCCTACTTACATAGTTCCACTTATAACCAGAAGATTATGGCATCTTCACAGCCAGCTGCAGCTCTTGAGAGTTCAGAATCCTCAGGATTTAGCCTTCAGGAACTCATAAAAACCCCCAACATCACAGTCCCAACGTGCTACCTTCATTTAGATCAAGAGCCTCCAAATCTCTTGAATGGCCATCACTCAACTGCAGTCCCTACAATTGACATGGAAAGTTTGCTTTCCAAGGAAGATAAAGAATTTCAACTAGAGAAGTTGCAAGCAATTTGCAAAGAATGGGGCATCCTTCAGGTCAGTATAAATTTAATACCTAATTGTAAGAAGTTTCAAGGGATAAAGAAAATTTGGAGACAGACACTCGTTCTTTTTTTAGGTTTTCTCCTCTGCATTTACTGATAAAGGTTTTAATGAGGCTAATAACATTTGATCCGCTTAGGCTTGTCCTATTTTTCTTCTTACAGTTTTACTCTCTTTTATTTTATTAATATATTAATGATTTAGAAAGAGTTTGAGTGCAAACCCAGTTGGAATGTAAGCTCTTCCTTTGATTCTTTGCTCTTTAGAGAGGTCTTTTATATTTTAAAAAAATTGCTTTAAAAGTAGTCTAACAGTTGTCTTATTATGATGTAGTTGCTGAACCATGGAGTTAGCTCTTCACTGCTGGAAAAGCTAAAGCATGATATGCTTGAATTTTATGAGCTTCCAATAGAAGAGAAGATGAAATATAAAATAAAGCCAGGTGATGTTGAAGGATATGGAACCATTGCCAAATCAGAAGCAAAACTTGATTGGGCTGACAGGTTTTATATGATAACCAACCCTATCCAGAGAAGGAAACCACACCTTCTCCCAGAGCTGCCTTCATCCTTAAGGTCTCTCTCTCTCTCTTTTCTCTTTTCGTTCAAAGATATTCATAGAACTAATTCATATTCAATAGTTAGCTGGTTGAGTTGAGCCGAATTATAATTTAGCCTAAAAACCGCTCTCAGTCCATGAATCTTTAATAATTCAATGTGTGCATTTTAATAAAAGAATATATATCTGTCATACCAGGCCATCTCTGAGTTTTGGACACCCTGAAAATAATAAACTAAAATAGGTTAAAATTATTATTTAACAACACAGGATCTTAATAGTTTCTTATTTCTTTCTCTCTTCTTTTTTTCCGCATGTTTTGATTTTTGCTACTAAAATGAAGGCTAGCTAGGAAATGGGCTGGACTTGGTCTCTCTACTTTTTAAATAAAATAAAAAAAAATTATAATTAAATAATTAAATTAGGGGCTCTCGGGATGGCTTTTACTGACTGGCCATCAGAGTCGGTGATGATTATATTATGAGGCTATTATAGGAGGTGGTAAACTGTGTGGAGGCCCGCCTGCTGTTGTGATAGAGTTGACATATACACCCGGCACTTAATATAATTTTCGCTATTATAGACAATTTCGCTGACTAATTTAATGATCATGGAGGTTTTTTATGGTTGAAAATATGCAGGAAAACTATAGAGTCTTACATCCAGGAGTTGCAGAAACTTTCATTGAAAATTCTGGGTTTGATGTTGGGAAAGGCTCTAAAGATGGAATCAAAAGAGATTGAAGAAATGGTTGAAGAGGGGATGCAATCAGTGAGGATGACTTATTATCCACCATGTCCAAAACCAGAGGTGGTTATTGGGCGTATACCTCACTCTGATGCAACTTGCATCACTATTCTTCACCAAGTTAATGGAGTTGATGGTCTTGAAATTAAAAAAGACGGGGTTTGGATTCCCGCCGGATTCCTCCCAGATGCTCTTGTCGTTAATGTGGGGGATATTCTCGAGGTTAGTGAATATTGTCTCCAGCTTTTGTCCCAGCACAAAAAAAAAAAGATTAAGAAAATAACAACATAAAAAAAAATGGTATATTTAATCACATGAGGCTCTAATATTTATTGATTACTTTATATAAAATTATAATATACAACACACTTTATAGGTTCTTTTACTATATTAACCTCACTTTCAGTATCATATTAATTTATCCTAAAAAATAAGCTAAGTTCTAATATATGTCTTACATATGTCGTGGAAGACTTTTGTTCGTTTTTGGTTGCATGGCCCCACATTACACGAATTTGTCCCTCATATGACACTGTATATTTCGCCATTCGGAAGCCTTCCCCTTGCTTTACCGGAAACAAAATTGTAAAGATAAGGTTAAAGGCCGATATTGATACCCAAAACAAATGAAACCCTTCCACGTACGTGTAACTTAAATGTCTATTAGTTTAGTGTATGTTCTATTTCACCTCTTTAATATTATGTCATTAATAATTAACTCTGCAGATTATGAGCAACGGGGCTTATCACAGCGTGGAGCACAGGGCAACAGTGAATTCAGAGAAAGAAAGAATCTCCATTGCCTTTTTCATCAGCCCCAAATTTGATGCTGAGGTTGGACCTGCTTCCACCCTCATAAGCCCCCAAAACCCACCATTATTCAAAAGAGTAGGGATGGAGGATTACGTTAAAACTTACTTCTCTCATAAGCACAATGCAAAATCATATCTCGAGTACATGAAACTTGAAAATGCTGAAGCAAACTGAAAAAAAATTATTACTATTTTGTGCTCCATAAGACTATCTTATGTTCCATGGAGTCTATTGTGTGTCATTTGTTTTTTGTATATCTGGTCTGCTTCTACATGGACACTATAGAAAAATAAATCGGTCCATGCATGTTAATTTCTATTTATTTGTTTTATGTCATATATATATCGTGTAATATTTAATGAACGAGATTAAAAATAAATGTGGCGATTGTTTGTGTATGATAAATGTTGACGGGTGATTTTTTGTCTCAAGGGCAGTTTCGAGATAACCCTCTCGAGACAACCCTTCTTCAACCTTGAATTTGTTTGGTTATGGGGGACCAAAAGCAAATATGACAAAAGGCGAAACCACAAAATCGACAGATAAGGTTTTAACGTGATTCGTTGGAACCAGTCCATCCTACGTCCACGGGCACAAAATAGTGTATGATTTTTATTGCGGAAACGAGCTCGGCCGACCTGTTTTCAAGGAAGGTCAAAGCATAACCGAGCTGTTTGTCGTTTTTCCTTTTGAATTTATTACAAATAATGCTAGAATGAAAATTTTTCCAACCCTTACAAATGAGATCAGCTCTCTCTTATATACTAATGAATACACGACATTGTTCCCATATCTTTATGACGTTTATGACGTCAACGCTGCAGATTTTCGACGATTTGACATGCTTTCTTCCCCTACTGCCTCGTTGAAAGTAAAGCCTACCATCTGATTTCCTGTCACATCACGCCGTAAAAGTATAATGTCATACTTTATCATTAATGATGACAGCCTATAAGATCTCTAGTACGAAAGTAGATTTCGGAAGAAAAAATCCAAACTATCCTGGTCACGTGTCGGTCACCAAGAGGTCGACCAATAGACTTGCCAAACCCTCCGACTGCTCCCGCCCTGACCATAATATCCGAGTTCATCAACCTATCCTAAGAGGAAAGATAACCCTAAACCGAGATACCGGACTAATGTGGTCGGCCTCGGTTTTTGATGTTGTCGGCCTTAGCAGTTTGCACCGTGTTGTGTCATCTGGTCGGCCATATCTGGGAAACAAAGTCCGGACTCTCTTACTGTCCCCAGAACTGACTGATACCTCCGAACATCGTACCCTCATAAAAAAGGGAAATTTCATATATGCCCTCACCGAACTGTTCGAATACCTTGTGTAGGCACTGCATTTTTACATATAAGTTCCGATGACGAGTCTCACATGGAGACACTACCTCTTTAAGTTGTGGAAGTCGCGGGAAACGGACGTCGGAAGGGAAAAGTCAGAAATTGATATCTAAATTTGTTTGCTTAGCTGTGGGTTCGCTCGTTGGACCTCTGTTTTAAACTTATCCTTAGCCCAAAACCACCGCAAGTCACACACCAAGCCCACACATCACCAAGCTACACACCAAGCCCACCAAAACAAACCAAACTCACGCCGAAGAAGACCAAAGCCACGCCCAAAGCATTCCAAAATAACAAAATCACACATTAAACACATGCTAAAATCAAGACAAATCACCTTCCCAAATTAAAATATTCAAATCAAATCTCATCAAACATTTTCCTAATTCAATTAAATCATATCCCTAATCAAAAGAGAAGAAATCAAATCAAATTAAATCGCATCCCTAATTAATAGATTTTTCCTTATAGCACACTAATTAGAAGATATCCCCATAATTACATAAAATCCTTTCCTTATTCGCATAAGGATAACCCCAACCTTTGCCTATAAAAAGAGCCAAAACCAACCCTTCACACCCGAGCTCATTCAGGCCCAAAGCATAGAAAAATAATTACCCCAGCAACCACCAAAAACAGCCCTCACACAGCCGGAAATCCCAGCCTGAAACAGCCCCCATCCACCGCATAAAACTGCCCTCCAAATTACCTTAAACTACCGCACAAATAGCCCTATACAGCAGCCCTAATTCCTGCACAAATAGCCATATACAGCAGTCCCAATCCACGCCAAAAATAACACCAAAACAGAAAAAAACCGCACCCCCAACACATCTAAAAACCGCAAAAACAGTCCCCAATTACCGTGAGAATAGTGACCAGAAACAGCAGCCCAAAACAGAATAAACAGCAGCCCGAAACAGCGAGGCGACGAAGGAAAACAACGAACCAGTGAACCAGAGGAGTTGCGGAGCATTAACCCTTCCGACGATCGCATAACGCACTTCCAAGAGACGACTTAAGAGGTTAGACCTGAGGGCACCCATTTTATTTATTCATGTTCTTTTGTTATTATTTCTTCGCATGTGTATTGTGGATTCATGAATGTTGTGGCCATGGGATGAATGAAATATGTGTTATCTCTCGTGGTATATTGGATAGAAACCCAGACGTAAATTCCGTAGCCGAATCCGAATGAACGGTAATGCGATTTGTACTTGGGAAACAACTCCACGTACCACTTGAGAGACACACATATTTCGTTTCATCCAATCTCATTTTTATTCTTGATTTAATCGTTTAGTATGTTATTTTCCTTTATGCATGATTTAGTTGTTTGGTATGTTCTTTTTTATGCATGATTTAGGTGTTTATGTGATTTTATGCATGATTTAGGTGTTTATGTGATTAGAGGTATCGTTTTTTTGTGATTCTGTTCGAACGCGTTATCAAACGCTACACGAACGTATGCATTATGCCTCATCTCGTTCGAACGCGTTATCAAATACTACTCTGAACGCGTACATTCTGTTTACCGTTCGATCACGTTATCAAACGCTACTCGAATGCATGCATTCTGTTTACTGTTCGAACGCGTTATCAAACGCTACTCGAATGCGTGCATTCTGTTTACCGTTCGAACGTGTTTACGAATGCTACAAGAACGCGTACGCACTGGAAATATTCCTTCATCAAGTTTTGCATGTTTGTTTGCTTAGTTATTTCTTTCCCCATCATATGCTTAGTTAGCTCGTTTTAATGTTTATGCTTTTATCGTCATTGTTTATTTACCTTTCCGCATTTATTTATTTAGTATGTTCATGAAATTGTGTGTTTACCGTTATTTCGACTTACTTTTATGCATGCAAACTTCGATATAGGTAGTATGCAAACTTAGATATATGTAGTATGCAAACTTAGATGTAGGTTGTTATTGCGTAGACTTGGTTAGATTATTGCACAAATCCATTCATTACAAATGGCATAAGTAAGGGACCATTCCGAACCCAATGGTTTGAGGTCTTCCCTTGCGAGGGGTGAGTGCGACCTTAAATCATTTTCCCGGTTCACACCGGGTGGCGACTCCATGTTATTTCTTCGGTTTAGCTCCCCCGTGGGCTACTCCGTACTCCCGACTAGGCCGCGAGCCTAGAACAGTGTCGTCAAGTTTTGTGTCCTACGGTCTGGCAACTTCACTGGGGATAGAGAATCGGCCCCGAAATAATGTCTTGTAATGTTTGTGATTTGTACTTTAGTTAACCGTGTCTACCATGGGTTGAAAGGGGTTAATCAAAGGCACTATTAGAGCTAGGTAATGGTTCGGTGTCTTCCTTCATTCACTACCTTTCTATAAGGAAAAGTCGTGAAGGCACCTAGATAATCATTTACTCGAAGCTTATCGTGATGGACTAATTTGGAGGACCTATTGTTTATTCCTGTCACCAAGGCGATAAGAGCCTAAGAGGCTTTGGTATTTAAGAGATTCCGTTCCACCCTCCCTCTGGGGAATCTTCAATAGGAAATCCATCTGACATTCAGTCATGCATCATAACTCATTGGCACGTACCTTAGCGTATAAAAAAGGTGCACTCACTTGGTCGCTCGAACCCTTGAGTGGGGAGTCCTAGTTGTGGGCAATCATTCTCCGCGGCGAGAGCCTTTTTCTACACTCCCAAAAGCCCACATGTGAACGGCAGTTGTATAATTAATAGAAAATACCCATTTATGTTTATGTTTGGGACCATCATCATTTGGGGTCGGTTGGACCTTTTGTCATGAGGTATGGGCTTGTTGGGCCATTTAAACTGGGACGAGTCCGTGCTTTATGACAATCGGGCCAAAGGCTTCTAAAATGCCGATAGACCACTTTATGTTTAGGTGTTTTATCATTTGAAGTTGTTTAGCCGTGTTATCGCAAAAGTGTAAACATGTTGGGCCTTTTCAATTGGGACAAGCTTGCACCACGCAATAGTATGATTGAATGCTTTAAAATGATAGTGGGCTGACTTACACATTCCATGCATCACACGCATACATGCTTACTCAGGGTTTTAAAAGACATCATAGATATCATTTGGGTTAGGGAAGAGGGAAGACTCATCAAAAGGCCATTAGCGAACATGAGGGAATCAGTTAACGAGGGATCTCGTATTGATCAACTGGAAGCTAATCTCACTAAGGTTACCGAGCAACTGCAAGCTTTGACCACTGCTATGACTAATATGGTTGTGCCCCGTGCTGCGGGAGGCTCTGAGAATGAGAGGCATAAGGGCCCTCCGAGTGGGTTGAATGATGATGTCCCCGTCTTTGATGATGACATGGCTGAGTTTGCCGCAGGAAGGATAGCCGGATCTCAGGCCGAATTGTAGAAACTCCACGATCAGATGGAATCAGTTACCCACAAACTGAAGGGTAAGCATGAGGATTTATTGGATTATGAGGCGATGACTTTTGAGGAGCAGGTGCAGACTCAGTTCAAAATGCCTGACATAGCCAAGTTCAATGGGAACGGGGATCCGAGGGTCCATCTCCGACAATATGTTTCTATAATGAGTTCTGTGGGCCTGTTGCAGCGCCAGGTTTAGAAGATGTTTGGGATGTCACTTGAGGGGGCACCCGTAGTGTGGTACCATGACCTTGAAAAGAAGGTTAAGGAAGATTGGAGAGAACTGACAGAAGCCTTTCTGAAACAATATGTCATGGATTTAAAGATCAACTTGTCACTTCGCGACTTGGAGAATACCAAGAAGAAGCAGAAAGAGAGCTTCAAAGATTATGTGGACCGCTGGAGAAGCCAGCTTCTGAAAATACAGACTCTGCCATCGGAGAATGACCAAATCAAAATGATCATCAAGGGCACCAAGCCCTCTATCTATGGCAAACTGAGGAGGATGACCTCTATGATTGGTGACTTCCGACAGTTGAGGGAAACCGTCATGGACATTGAAGAAGAGGAAGCATAGAACAAGAAGTTTTATAGTCTGAACATGAGGACTGTTGGAGGACCATCAGGTGCCAAGCCTGTCTCTGCCGAGATAGCCGCAGTCAGAAGCCATCGTTTTTCTAACCTGGTAGACCTTTGTCTAAGGTGCTTGAGAAGTTGGCGAGACAAGGGCTTCTTAAACCCTTAGAAGCTAGACCACTCCCCAATCCCCCACCATCTCACTATACCTGAACCTTTACTGCCACTACCACTACACAGAAGGGCCATGACATTGACAATTGTGCTCGCCTCAGACACGAAATCCAAGACCTCATATATTCCCACAAAATACATGACCCCGAAAAAATAGCCCAACACACACCGAAACCCCTTACCAAATTATCACTCTATCCCACCACTTACCTATATGATAAGCTCTGGCCTACCTGAAAGCCTTGTCCTCAAGTCCTTTAACCACCAAGCCTTTTGCCTGGGGATTTGGGATAGTAATAGCGAGGATGAAACAGAGCAGATGAAGAATTTCTAGTAATACTCTCTCCTGTAGTGATGAAGAGGAGGTGAGAGGAATGACCCGCAATGGGTGTTTCTACAGTGATACTGCAGAAAAGGGCAAGGAAGTGTTGGCAGTTGGCAGAGAAATAGCAGAAAATGGGGATAATGCTGAAAGAGATGTAGTACTGCGTCAGCTGAAGAAGACGCGAGCACATTTAAGCATTTGGGAGTTGATGTGTGCATCGCAGGAGCACAGGCGGGCCATGGTTGAGGCCTTGAGCAAGATAAGAATACCAGAAGATGCCAACCCTACGATGTTTGTAGGATCGGTGCAGAAAGAAGCTTCAAGGTAATAACCTTTTCTGAGGAGGAACTCCAGGCGAATGGAAGGAATCATAATAGGCCTTTATTCATAAGAGCTGAAGTGAAAGGTAAGAAGACATCATGTGTAATGGTGGATGATGGCTCATCCATCAATGTGTGCCCATTGAAGATTTTGGCGAAGTTGGGAATGAAGGCAACAGATCTGAGTCCCTCAACATGACCATCAAGGCATATGATGACAGTAAGCGAGGAGTTGAGGGCACATTTGCCGCAGTAGTCAAGGTTGGCCCAATTGAGGATGAGGTTGAGTTCACAGTGTTGGATTTTCAGGCCACTTTTGCTTTGTTGTTGGGAAGGCCATGGTTTAACAAGCTTGGGGGTGTGCCTTCCACTCTGCATCAAGTTATTAAGTTTCCGTACGGGGGTGAGATTGTCACCATCCGAGCTGAGGTAGACAATGTTGTGGCCGCTTTGGAAATACAACCTTTCACGAGGTTCCAAGTGTCGGCAACCTTTGAGGAATGGGTAAATCCTAAGGTAGCTAGGATCATGGAGAAGATGAATTTCGAGCCAGGTACAGGTTTCTGGTATCGGAGGAGCATTGCCCGACTTCAAGGGGCAGACCACCCAGAGGGGTTTGGGATACAAGTCTGATGAGGATAAGCTGAAGGCTAAAAAGAAAGGGTTGAAGCTGATGGAATGCTTTGTGAAGGCTACAGGGTATCAAGGAGAGCCCGAACCAGTGGAATTTAATGGGGTCATGGTACCGGGGTTTGAGATCTTCCAAGATGTGCTTGGTGAGAAACTGCTGACAGTAGAAGTTGCAAAGGAGGAAGAGAAGTGGGAGGAAGAGTTGATGAAGCTGGAGAGCCTGACCCTCGAGGAGAATAAGGAAACTGAAGAAGACCCGGCTGTGGGGGATGAAGCATCTGCGGAGGATGAAGATGTTTATCTCTCTGATTTATTTGAATGTATTCATGCATCTGCTAGCAATAAAGACATTCATTTCTCTTACTTGTCTGAGTCTCTCCCTTTCAATTTGCATGACTTGAGTATATTTGACATCAACTCAACCAAAACAAACGTATTCAACCTTGGTACGTTTGAAAGTCGCAAGGAAGTCTTAATTACGAGTGAGGTTACCTCTGAAGAGCGGAAGAAATTAGAAGAGATGTTGGTTAAATATGCCAAAGTATTTGCTTGGTCCTATGAGGACATGCCCGGGGTAGACAGAAGTATCGCCCAACATATTATACCGACTTATCCAAATATGAAGCCGGTAAAGCAGAAACTCCGAAGGATGAGACCTGAGTGGGCCGAGAAGGTCAGAGAAGAAGTCAAGAAACAGATAGATGTGGGATTTCTACAAGTGGTGAAATACCCTGAGTGGTTGGAAAATATTATGACAGTGCCGAAGAAAGACGGGAATGTCAGAATGTGTGTGGATTACCGAGACCTTAACAAAGCTTGCCCGAAGGATGATTTTCCTCTACCCCATGTAGACGTATTGGTTGATAGTGCCTGCTTTATCTGCCATGTACTCGTTCGCGGATGGGTTCGCAAGATTAATCAGGTTCTTATGGCTGAAGAAGACAAGTATAAGACTGCCTTTGTTACTGAATGAGGTACGTATTGCTACAAGGTGATGCCGTTTGGGCTTAAGAATGCAGGAGCCACTCACCAACAGATGGCCACTACGTTATTCCATAACTTAATGCATAAAGAAATTGAAGTATATGTGGATGACATGATGGTGAAATCAGAGACAAGAAGCGAACATATAGAAGCACTGGAAAAGTTCCTTGAACGAGTCGACAAATACAACTTACGGCTAAATCAAAAGAAGTATATGTTTGGGGTAACGTCAGGCAAGCTACTGGGATTATTTGCGAGTGCATTCGTATTCCAATTCGAATGCGGCACGTAAGTCAAATCAAGCATCAAATCGCTAGTCACATCAAGCGTCAAATCATGTCACTTTGAGTGATGTGACAATTGATTGATTGATTGATGTGACTTGATGGTTGTTGTTGGAATGGTTGTTGGATTTGATTATTTGACTTTTGGAAAGCCAAATAATTGGTAAATCATTTATTTATTTTATGGAAAATATATAAGTGTATTAGATACACTTTTCCAACATTCAACACACATATCAACTCTTCTCTCTCTCTCTTTTCTCTCTTCTCTCTCACGCCCATGGAGGGGCTGTTTTCTTCTAGTTTGCCGAGAGCTTGAAGAAAATTGGGAAGCAAAGTGTTTGATTTTTATGGATAAAATCAAGAGAGCTAGCACTCTGAGAGACATGCGAAAGTGATAGGGAAGTCCACCCATGAGATGGGAATCATTTGACGAAGCTTGGAGCTCAAAAACCTTGATGATTGCCGAGCACACCATGGAGCAAAATCAGTCACTGCCGTGACCAACCAGTGAGCAGATTTTGAGTTTTGTTGCTTGTCGTGTCGCTCAACCGATCGATGTGAGTATTCCGCAACTTCGTTGATTTGTATTCGCACTTGTTTCATGCTTGTTTAATGATCTTGGGAACTTAGAAAACTCCAACAATGGTATCAGAGCAAGGAAAAACATGAAATTATTTAGGGTTAAAATTTGGGTAAAAATGTGTTTGAGCATGATATATGAAATTTGATGAATGAATATGTTTAAATGTGTTTTAATTGAGGATTGATTGGATCAATTTGTTAAAAAATTGTTTGGAACAATTTTCCCCAATTATCTTAGCTTGGCCGAAAGTTAATGAACCCTAATTGTCTTGGATTTTTGATTTTTGATCATTGGATGTGTTGGAAATTATTTGGGGATATTGATTTAATTTTGGTTTGGATTTAATTGGATTGAATTCGAATTGGACAAAATAATCCCTCCAATGCCGAGACTTTGAGCATGATTATTGGGTTTGATTTTTGATGAAATATGTTGGACATGTTTTGTTGTAATTGAGCATGATTAATTGTATAAATTAATGTTTTGGAAATATTGATTTGGGTAATTAATTGTGTAATACACTTTATGTAATTAAATTATGAAATTGGGTTTTTGTGATTTAATTATGTTGGGCCTAATTTTGGAAATTGGCTTTTAAAGTTGTTATTGGGCTTATTGGGCTTGGTTGTACCAAGTAAGGTTTATGCCAAATGGATTGGATCCAATTGGGCCCAAAACCGCATCCATAAAGCCCAAATGCGACTAATGGACCTTTATAGTTTAATTGGGCCTAATGGGCCAAGATTGATTTCTAGGCTTATGGGGTAAATCCCGGATTGGACTTTGGTTATCGGTTTGACCCGAGTAGACCAAAATTCCATCCTTAAGAAATTAATTAAAAGCCCATTGGACTTTAATTAAATAAACGTTGGATGTTAATCGGGCTTTGAGACCCGTAACGACTAAATTTGGAATTTAAGTCGTAAAAGGTTTATTATTAAAGTGTAATGTTTAATTTGGAATTAAATAAGCGAATTAGAATTAAATGCATATTGAATTGGATTTAATTATGTAGTTTAATTTAATTCGAGAATATGTACTTTGAGTACTTATTCGCAAAACGAGTTTGACTCGAGCAAAATCAAATCGTTGTTTGAACATTGGATGGTCACTAATTATCAGATTAATTAATTTGATTAGATTGATTGATAACATGCTTGTGTGAATACATGGTTACGATGCATGAATAATGTATATCGGATGGATATTAGATGGGTGGGGCAATTTTAGAAATTATTGTAATAAATTTGATTTATTAATTGGACCTGCGTGTCCAGCCTTATCACCTCCTTATTCTTTGTATTCTCTTCTCACCTATTCCCCTCAATGTAAATGAGGTTTCTTTAGAAGTGTAGTGTAACGGATATAAGTAAATACTTGTGCTAGCGGGAGAGAGAAATGGAGAGATTTGATCTAGGATCAATGTGTAAAGTATCCATCCGCATATCATTATTATTTATTTATATACGCTTTATTATGTATTTAGAATGCATGTTTAAGGGTGTATGATGATGAGACCTTAACAAAGATAATAAATTGGTTGCCAATTTGCACTCGAAAAACCTTTGCAAAATATTAAGCGTCTTTCCTTCCAATGAGTGATTCTCACTCAAGATCCGAGACTGGCATTGGCTTGTTCGCCAAAGTCAAGGCCTTTGTCCGTCGAGGATGTGTTTGAATCACGAAGGCTTTGTTCCATATCAGTGTCTTGTCCAAGTTGTGGTTTGTTGCCAAAGTCAAGACCACTTCTTGTCCATCGACATTGATTACGAAGCTTTCCATGGTCAATGGGTCGCGCTTAACTGGGATCACTAAGTTTGTTGTGCCAAAGACAAGGCTTAGTTGATTCAGAGGAAAAAATGTTAGGTAATACATTGGATGTATTGGCATATATAAGATATATGTTTCGGACTTGGATGTCCCCCTACTGGATCTAGGAATTGGATTGGATCCAATTGATGTTAGAGATCTACCTAGTTAATTATCATACAATTTGTTAGCCAAAGTCAAGATTGTGTGATATTTAACGGGATCCTAGCCCGCTAGGAAACACGGTTTCCCGAGTACTCGACAGAGGGTTAGAGGATCGCCGAAAAATAGTGGGAGGCAAGAATTGAATTTGCAATATTCGTTGAATTACTTGCCATACGCGCTCATTCAAATATCATTCATCAAATAAATTAAATGTTAGTTGGACTAATATTTAAATGTTGTTTTTAATAAATAGTTGGACTATATTCAAACTATTCATTTATAGTTGATTTTATAATTGGATTATAGTAATAAATATAATTGATTTTAATCTA
Organism: Zanthoxylum bungeanum; assembly: GCA_019454045.1. Lineage (NCBI taxonomy): Eukaryota > Viridiplantae > Streptophyta > Magnoliopsida > Sapindales > Rutaceae > Zanthoxylum > Zanthoxylum bungeanum. The sequence continues at coordinate 17,351 of SKCR01050810.1, read as the reverse complement.
TTAAATTATAGTTGATTAAATAGTTGGACTATTGTAATCATTATAATAAATAGTACCTAAATCGTTGATTAAATAGTTGGACTATTAAAATCAAGATAAAATTGAAAGATTGACATTTAAAACATAATCCTAGGGAAAATGTATTAAATGGTTTAATTTTCAAATTGGGAATAAATTTCAAGATGGTCCTGGAAAATAATAAGTTACTTTATTTGATAAAATAACATATTATGCCTAAGCCCGGAGTCAAGCAAATATTAGAGCATAATCTTTGGAAGATTCATGTGATGATAACTTTAGTGCTTAATCCATTATACTTACCGCAGTAGACACCTTAATTTCTGAATCAGAACTAAGGATTAGATCCTTAAAGTATGATAATGAAATTGAAGGATCTTCATAGATCTATACTTAGATTTTAGAAGTACTAAATTGTAAAAATAACTCTTGGAGAGTTAATCACTATTCTCAAGGAGATAAAGTCAAAATTTACAATAAGACAAGTAGCGCAAGGCGCCCCTTACTTCGATATTCTAGAAGACCAAGGCTTCCCCGAAGGCTTCTGGAATGTGAAAAGGGCAAAAGCAAAATCATTATAATTTTCTGGGAAGATAAATGACATATTCCAAAATATCTGCCTGAATGTGGCAAACGGGATCGCGGAAGCGTGACTGCCATTTGGACAAAGCAGACATGAAGGAATTGAAGACGAGCAAGGCTCTGACTTCAAATATGTTTGTCAAGATTATGTCACTACTAGTATTGAAGTTGGATTTTAAATATTTAGTGTGATACATAAAATATATGTATTGATGTTCAGAATCTGTTATGAACAGGATACTGACTTCAATAGAGATTAATCTGCGAATTGGAAACGGTACGAAAGTCGCTGTTTTAACCGTAGATACCTAAGTTTAGGAACTACCTTCGGGTGTGTACCTAAATTAGGAACCTGTTATAGTGTAACTAGTTTGACTAGAAACAATATCTCTATATCAGTGTTTAACCCACTGTGGGTTTACCTTTATATTCTAGAACACTAAAGTGTTTCATTATATAAAGATGATATTGAGATAAACACATTAGATGTGAATAACAGAATTTATAGTGAAGCAATTGCCTAAAACACTATTTACTTGGTAAAAGTGCAAATGCCACCAATCTGTTAGCCCTAGTTCATAGTGAAGCAAGTGGGCCCATGTCTAGTTAGGCTAGAGGTGGATATGAATATTTCGTGACCTTTACGGATATGGCATCGCATTATGGTTATGTGTTTCTTTTGAAACACAAATCGGAAACTTTTAAAGTTTTGACACGAAATAGACAAACGGATCGGCTAAAGTATTAAACCTTATTGAGGGTATGGGTTTCTGATCTCACCTCATAAAGATGTCAATCTTATTGAGGAATACCAACTGACTACGAATGAGGTAGTAATACTAGGTATCAACTCCATATTATGACAAAATGTCATGAGTCCGAAATGGATTCCATGTATATCAACCAGTTTGGATACTAGTTGATGTACCGCAAGGTATTTTGCCTAATGGTACTAAAAGTCTTCAAGGAAGACGTACATGGATGGAAACATACCAACGAATAAAGTTAGGCTTTTAGCGGAAAGGTATCGTTATCAACATTGTGTTGATTAAGATTCAAACTTTTACCTGTTGCCACGGTAAATCCATTTGGATAATGCTTGCTAATGCTGCATGTTTCATTTATGAAATATGTCAGCTTTACGGGAAAATTACTTTCCTGAAAAGGAAACCTTTTGGAGGATGTTTACAACATCCTGTCGGTTTTGTTGTACCAAAACTAGCAAACAAGGTTTGCAGGTTATTCGATCCATGTTTGGATTGAAGCAAGCATCATGTTCTTGGAATTACCATTTTGATGTAATCATAATAGTTTATGATTTAATTCAAAACGAAATGATTCTTGTGTATATAAGGGGGTTAGTGGGAGCGCACTGACAGTGGTTGTCCTATAAATAATGATAATATGTCATTTCTTGGAAATGATATTCCCATAAAACAATCGGTGAAAGCTTGGCTTTCGAGAAAATTCTCTGTAGAATTCTTGGGAGAAAACAACCTTTATTCAAGGAAAAAAGATCTATTGAGATAGATTTAAAGTTGTTAACATTCTCTGAGAAATCCGTACATTGAAAAATGTACGTAACCTGGTGTCTCATACGCTTTGAGCATATGGATTCACAAACAGACCAATCCTAGTGATAGTCTCTGGACTGATATTAAGAACATCCGTTAGTATCTTAGAGAACTAAGGATGTTGTCTTAGTCTATGGAGGAGGAGAACTTGAAGTGACTGGGATCACTGCTGCAAGTTTCCTAAACCGATAAGACGACTACAAGTCACAAACGGTACTACAAAGTTTGAATAACGGAACAGTGAGCTGGAAATCTTCCAAGCAAGATACTGTTACCGAATAAACAACAAATGCGGAATATTGCTGCAGCTGAGGCAGCAATAGAAGCCTTCTGGTAGTTGATTGATGTAACTTGATGGTAGTTGTTGGAATGGTTGTTGGATTTGATTATTTGACTTTTGGAAAGCCAAATAATTGGTAAATCATTTATTTATTTTATGGAAAATATATAAGTGTATTAGATACACTTTTCCAACATTCAACACACATATCAACTATTCTCTCTCTCTTTTCTCTCTTCTCTCTCACGCCCATGGAGGGGCTGTTTTCTTCTGGTTTGGCGAGAGCTTGAAGAAAATTGGGAAGCAAAGTGTTTGATTTTTGTGGCAAAAATCAAGAGAGCTAACACTCCGAGAGACATGCGAAGGTGATAGGGAAGTACACCCATGAGCTGGGAATCGTTTGACGAAGCTTGGAGCTCAAAAACCTTGATGATTACCGAGCACACCATGGAGCAAAATCAGTCACTGCCGTGACCAACCAGTGAGCAGATTTTGAGTTTTTTTGCTTGCCGCGTCGCTCAACCGATCGATGTGAGTATTCCGCAACTTCGTTGATTTGTATTCGCACTTGTTTCATGTTTGTTTAATGATCTTTGGAACTTAGAAAACTTCAACAAACAACATCTCACCATCACATTTAGCCCAATTTGGAATAAAGCCCAGGGAACAAAGCCCAGGGGTCGCAACACCTCACCACCAAATCAACTCAGTTCGAAGCAACAGTCAAGTCAAGTGGCAGCTGGCGAGCCAGGTAAGTAAAAAGGCATTGCATAACTTTGATAGGATTGTCATTGTCACACACTGCATCTAAGTCCCGATGATGAGCCTTGTACAGAGGCACTACTCTTTAAGCTGCGGAAGTCGCGGGAAACGGATGTCGGAAGGGAAAAGTCAGAAATCAATACATTGTTGGACTTAATTCATTTGCTTAGCTTCGGGTTTTCTCGTTAGATCTCTGTTTTAAAATTTATCCTCGGCCCAAACCCCCGCAAAGCCGCACACCAAGTCCATACACCACCTAGCCACACACCAAGCCCACCAAAAGAGCCCAACCACACGCCCAAAAGGACCTAATTCACGCCTATCCCCCTCCAAAATAACAAATCCACACATTAAACACATTAAACACATGTTGAAATCCAAATAAATCACCTTCCCAAATTAAAAGAATCAAATCAAATCATATAAATCACATTCCTAATTAAATTAAATCACATTCCTAAACTAAATAAAATAAAAATCAAATTATCTTCCTAAATTGAAGAGATCTTTTCCTTATGATACACAAACTAAATATCCCCCCATAATTACACAATATTCCTTCCATATTCGCATAAGGACAGCCCCAATCATTGCCTATAAAAAGAAGCATAAGCCAACCCTTCACCCCATAACATTCACGGCAACAAACAAGCCAATAAACCCTAGGAGACCACTCACAAACTGCATCACTCACTCACGTAACATACACATTGCTATTCACTCACGTACACACAGCCTTTCACGTACCCCCTGACGAGCAGCCCTTCACGCACTACCCCCTAACCAGCAGCCCTTCATGCACCCCTTGACTAGCAGCCCTTCACGCACCCCCTAACCTGCACCCAAACTGCCGCACAACCAGCCCCATGAACTGCACCCAAACTACCGCACAACCAGCCCCCTGAACAGCACCCAAACTACCGCACAACCAGCCCTTGAACTGCACTCTGAAACTACCGAAAATCTACCTAGTAAACTGCCTTAAACATCACGCATAAACAGTCCAGAACTGCACCTTATACCATCGAAAATTGCCCAAACTGCACTGCCCTATCACCACCGTAAATCCTGTCCAGAAACTGCCTTAAAATAGCCCCTGAACTACACCCTGAAACTACCAAAAATCCGCTCAAAAACTGCCCAAATAATGACACAAACAGCAGCCCCAATACACCTCTATTACCGCAAAACGGTCACCCAAAACAGTCCCCAATTACAGTAAAAACAGTGACAAAAAAATAGTAGCAAAACAGAGGAAACAGCAGCCCAAAATAGCGAGGCAACGAAGGAAAACAACGAACCAGTAAATCTGAAAAGTTGCGGAGCATCAACCTCGACAACCGTGTAACGCACTTCCAAGAGACGACTTAAGAGGTTAGACCTGAGGGCACCTTTTTATTTATTCTCGTACTTTCTTTCCGTTAGTTATTATTATTTCTTCGCATGTGTTATCTCTTGCGGTATATCGGATGGAAACCCGGACGTAAATTCCGTTGCCGAATCCGAATGGACGGTAGTGCTGTCTGTGCTCGGGATACAATGACACGTACCGCTTGAGAGACGCACATATTTCGTGTCATTCGATCTTATGTTTATTTGCTGTTTGTTAGAAATAGTATGTTACTTTTACGCATGATTAGGTTGTTTAGTATGTTATTTTTTTATGCATGATTAGTTGATTATTTCCAAGCATGATTTAGTTATTTCTTTCACATTAGGAACTTGATTATGTCCCTTCTACGTTTATGTTTAGATTATTATTTATTTACATTGCCATGCTTAGCGATTTAATGTATGCATGAGATTGTGTGCTTGTCGTTATTCCGACTTACTTTTTATGCATGCAAACTTTGATATAGGTAGTATGCAAACTTAGATGTAGGTTGTTGTTGCGTATACTCGGTTATATTATTACATAAATCTGTTCATTATAAGTGGCATAAGTAAGGGACTATTCTGAACCCAACGGTTTGAGATCTTCCCTTGCGAGGGGTGAGTGCGGCCTTAAATCATTTTCCCAGTTCACACTGGGTGGTGAATCCATGTTATTTCTCTGGTTTAGTTCCCCCGTGGGCTACTCCGTACTCCCAACTAGGCCGCGAGCCTGGAACAACATCGTCGATTTCTGTGTCCTACAGTGAGTTATAAAACTCAATAAGTAACCATGCTAGTACTACAAAAAAACATACAAGTCAAGTGTATCAGTAGCTTTTCAAAATTATGAAGACAAGTTCAGATTTATCAACTTTCTATTATCCTTTATTATTTACATGCTTATAAATGAGTCAATCTAATAACCAAACATTGAAAGCATACACGAAAACAATTTGAATACCACAGAGTATATCATTTTACATCGAAACCATTTCAATCATAAGAAACATGAAGTCACGTACTTAAACTTTATCACGAATAAGCATATTTGAAATATCATCAAATTGATAAGTCAAACAAACTTCTTCAATACGAAATAAACTTTCTTTAATTCGAAACATTCTTTCTTCAATTCCGATAGTGTTACGATATCTTTCATTTGTGACATATGTATTCACCCATATCAGTTCAGAAATCATAGCTTATTTCCCCTACATTCATGCAAATCCAATTCTATAGTTCTTATTTGGGGACATATCTAGCACTCGATGTTTACAAACAAATTCAGTCTCTTTCATAAAATCCATACATACAATAACAAACTTAGCATACATAGTTTATAACATTGAAACTCATATCGACTTTTAGGTCATTCATTCATTCCACGTAAGCATACCTAACCCATACATACATTCACTCAGACAAACATATAATCATTGTGAAACAGACAACAAAATATTCACAACAGTCAAAATATCAAAAACACATAACCAAATAATACATAAATATGGTTGACTTACACATACAATGACCCGTGTTAAATGAATGCACGCCTCTGCCTCGTTGGCGTAGCGACGCGACACCGATTCCAGGGCCAGATTTCCATTCCTTCAATGACTAACTCCAATCCTTATTACATACCCAACACAAGAAAATACAATCTTCTAATATCATAATATCAAACTTTCAACATCTTACCACCCTCCAAAACTCCTCATCCTTACCTAATGTTCTCATTTAAAGTTGACAACCAAAAAGTTCCCCAAATGTGATTTTCCAATTTCAACACCCAACAACAATCACAATATTAGCCATCAACAACATATTACTGATACCCAAACTTCAAAAACTCACAACTCAAAATTTGGGTCAAAAGTTTCTTACCTTTATTCAATCTTCTTCCTTCCTAAACTATGTTTTTTGATCCCCTTTTTCCTTTTTCTTGGATTTAATTTGATGGATTACCTTGTATAGCTTCAAGTTTTGACAAGAAAAATTTCAAACTCTCCTTTCTTCACTCTCTCAATCTCACGGCAGGCCAAGAAAGAAAAATGAAGAAATGTCTTCCCCTGAATTGTTTTATCATTTATTTAACCAATGTTTTCTAGAAAAATCTAGGTAACTTATTGTTGTTGGGCTTTGGGCTTCTTTCTTCCTTTATTTTAAATTTTTGTTGGCCCATGTAGGAAATCAAAGGAAAATTGGGCTTAGAATTAAGTAAGTGTTCGTTGTCCCTAAATCGATCCCGAAAATTTTTTACTGGTCCAGAAAAGAAAACCCCATGCGTCCCTAGCCGAACAAAAATATTTGGGGTCTTTACAAATTCTCCCCCCAATCAAAATGTTTAAAGGATATGGTCTGTACCTTCATCTGCGAAGAGTTGGGGATATTGCTCTCTTAAGGCTCCTTCTGGTTCCCAAGTTTCCTCTTGTTCCTTATGATATTGCCAAATCACTTTGACGAAAGGAATCCATCGAGATTGTAGCTTCCTTGTCTCTCTTCCCAAAAGTCTTTCGGCCACCTTTTTTGGCGAGTTACCATTCCAGGAGAATCCTCTCGACGAGACGAAGCCAACGCCATTTATCCAACGACTTGAATCCACCGGACGCTCCCTTACGTGCTACCCACACGCCGTTGTGTCGTTGCTCCATGCGCCCCACCCTCCACTGTGCATGAACAACACCTTCTGGACCAGAATATTTCCCTCATCGAGATACGTAGGTTGTATACTTCAGTTACCCAAATCAGACTTTCAGTTGTTGGAAAACTAGCCAAAAACGGGAGTTAACGTCGTTTGCTCGTTCGTCAGTGACCACCAAACATCCACCGTCTCCTCCACCATCGTTGTGATACTAATGATGTGTACTATCTATTGATCACCTCATTGTGGAGTGTTGGATTCGTTGGAGCTCGGTACATTTTTTTTACATTTTTATGGTGTAAATGCAAGATTTTAAAAGTTTGGACTTATTTGTAAATTACCATGATTAGTGAGTAATAGGTGATAACTAAGAGTTGTAGGACTAAATTAATAATGTCGAGAGTTTTGGGGGTTAAATTAAAAATTTGAACAGTTTAGGGATAAAATCATCACTTTAGTAAAATATAGGGATCAAATCGTAATTTTATAATTTTTTTCCAGATCTTAGCGAGGACCTAGAGATATTGCGAATTTTACATGGATTGAGATAAGTACAATGCATGATGATTTTCTTAACATAATTGTTTGTTAATTGATGTTTGATATAAGAGTTCATATAATATAGTATAACTATATTTATACATATATGTTTGAAATTTATTTTGTTTGATTGATAGCATGAGAGTATAAAATGTGAATATCAAGTTTTGGGATATAATTGTATGTTTGTATTATGAATTGAAGTGTTTGAGATGAGATTGATGGATGGAGTGTGATGATGATGTGCTGTATTGGATGATGCATGTTATTTTTAGTATAATAGTGGTTGGAGATGCAAGTTTATGCGAGGTTAGGTGAGGCGTGTGGTTCAGTCCCCTCTTACACATTTATACGAGGTTATATAGTGGAAAACCCTAGGAGGTGAGATGTTGATACTTTCTTAATGGTTTCAATCCATTAGTATACTGAATCTGGCTAGCAAATCTTGTTTGATTGAGGTGCTTTGTTTGAGTATGTTTTGTCTGAGATAGCCCTTATATAACAATTGTTGTTTTTAAATATTAATTATATATATAGATACAAAATATTTTGTTAGTGAGGTCATGTTTAGAATATGAGTGCTTTACTTACTGAGCTCTTTAAGCTCACTCCCCTTTTCCCAAACATCCCAGGTAGTTCGCCAGCGCAGTAGTAGTAGTAGTATTTGTACTAGGATTTGACTCGTTTACCACAGCCACCAGTCGGGTTGGTCCAAATATTTCTTTTGACTTTTGAGATAGGAGATTTAGGACCATTTCATCCTTTTCACATACTTGTGCTGTAAATATTTATTTGAGATTATTGAATTGCACTTTGTGGAACATTATTTTCTTTGCAAATCTAGTTCAGTTACATGACATGTAAAATACTCAAGCTGAAGTAGTTCACGGACCCCTTTCTAAGATTGGGTCCGCTCTAAGGAGGGGGTCTCGACAATTGAATTCTTAACTAGATACTCAACTATATATCAGTCAATATGCAAAATAAAAATATGGCATAAATCCTCAAATATATCTGATTGATCAAGTTCCTTTTATATCATTATAAAGATTGGGCATTTGTGCCACATTATATTTGGAATTGAATTTATGTATTCCATATTGTTGTTCAAATTCTTTATGTCTAATTGATCATTCATGGGTGCTTTCTTTCAAATCTCTTTGTATTTTGTCATTTTGACAAATGAACATGTATTGATAAAAAGTTGAGAAGCCCTATGGCTTTTCAATTTTTTTTTAAACTAATAGAGAACCCGAATGAATAGTAGTTTTTAAAATATTCTGAAATTTCTCACATTTGAGGATCCGAGATTTTATTTCCTAATAAAAATTATAGAACTCAAAAGAAAAGAACCCAAAATTAATAGAAGATAAATCCGATTTTCCTAGAGAAAAATTAAAAATAAAACAAGTTTAAATTTATATATGCTTTCAGTATTGTCCAGGTTTCACACACTCTCACTCTGATCGTGTTCTCGGCTGAGCATACGGGATGTCATTCAGATGGCTTTTGCTCGGGGCTGAATGTGACTCTTATTCGCAATAGGTTGAATAATTGCCTGGCCTTGTTGAATAACATGCATGCTTGCTTCACCCATATCATTCGGGAAGGAAATAGTGCTGCTTATTTTGCTTCACCCAAATTCGATTGTTCCATCTTGACCATGCTTCTTTCTTTTATTTTTTTTAATGAATTCCCTTTTTTCAGAGGTTTGCTTAAAAATATTATTTTAATAATTTAATTCGAATTAGATAATAATTTGGACATCAAAATAAGAAATTTCCTATACTCACATGTATGGAATTTTCTAATTTTGTGTTTATATTGTTAGTCTTGTAAATATATTTTATATGTGAATAAAGTATGTAGTTGATTCAATGCAGTTAGCAACCTCTACCGATAGGAAGGTTTAAATACACTAATAAATTAACATTGGTTCATTTAAAATTCAGGTTTTCAATTTCATAGCATGTCACACACACGCACACATATTATCCTGCTAGATTTATGGATCTTGATGATCATGATTTTTTGGTGTTTCGATGTACGAATATTTTGTTCCTACGAAATCCGCTACAACAAATGAAAAAGATGAATTTCAATAGTGGAATCATTAAATTGCTCTGGCTTAATCCTTGTAAAGTTATATATATATTTATGGGAGAGTATTAGGAACCATGTACCGAATTTTCGGGATATTTTTGGAAGGTTTCCACATCGCAGTGAAGGTCTCGGAACGAGACGATATTGGAGAATAAGAATTTATGTATTATAAAATAGGTCGGAATATTTTAAAGTATAATTTCGTTGTATTGGAAAATCACGTAATTCGAAAGAACGGGTTATGTGAATTTTTATATTTCCCTATACATGGAAAGTTTATTGTTTTGGTTATAAAAATATAAAACGAATTCTGATTGAGGTGATTCTTGAACCATTGAAAGGATCGGTTACGCATTTTTTCGATATTCTTATATGAGTAAGTTTTGTTGTTTTAATGTTTCAGCTATAAAAGCAAACGAACTCCGATTAGGCTAATTCTCAATCCATTGGAAAGTTTTTCAAAGATGAACAACTTTTGTATTGGACACTTTTCCAAATTTGTATGAGAAGGACTTCAAAATACAAATTCATTAGGAGGTTCATTGTAAGGGGCTTATTTATAATTTTGTGGGGTTGTTTTTGTAATTTTTTTGAAATTGTATTTAAATACCCTTATAGTCTTCATAAAACACGAAAATGAAAAAATTTCTCACATCTCCCTACCCGACCCCCCTCTCTCTTCCTCTTGACGTGAAGAAAAAGCAGCTTTGGTTGTCGGTGTGCTGACATAGGGGGAGCCTCAGACCACACCCTACCCAATGGTGGCTGGTGGCGACCCAATCAAAGCCAGAAATAGAGAGAAAGGCACGCCATAACCATAGCTCGATCCCAGCTCGTCATTTCATTTCATGGGTTGAGCCACCCGCCAAATCGAAGCTCTTGGAACGTACTAGAAGGCCGTGGTGTCGATTTTACTATACAACGCTCGATTTTACGCAAATTGAATAAGAAAGCTAACATGAATAGTGAAGCCTATTTGCAAAGTAGTTTCGATTTGAATTCCATTGATTCCTATGCATTCGTGGGAGTGTTTCGAGTCAGTTGGTACCTTTAGAATCTTGGTAAGATCTCTCAGTAAAAATTAATATTTTCAAGTTAACGATCTATATTAGGATACTTCCAGTAGTTTCGTAGAGTAATATAGTGACATGTATTGAATTGAATAAGCTTGAATGTATTGAATTTGAGTTATTGATAGAATTTGGGTGAAATCAGAATGAATTGGATCGATCTGGTTAGATTTGTGAGTTTCTGATAAAATCTGATTTCTCGTACGCCAATGCTTTGATGAACATAATGATAGATTTGAGTTGATTGTGGTGATATGATAATGTTTAGATGAATCCGGATAAGTTGGGAGAGTTCATAATCATTCAGTGATATTTTCGGAAATATTTTTGGAAGATTCATTCTTTCAAGTCGTTTAAGAACGTTATGTTATGATGTATTATGAGTATTAAATTGGTTTTGTATGAAAAAGTAAATATCTGAAAGGTCCCAGATCCATTTGTAACGTTTTTGGACTATTTAAAGGATTTTGTGTTTTAGATTAGAATGTGAATTTGATGCTATAAATTTATAGTATATGATGTTTTAAGAATAATGAAACTGAAATCGTTGAAATCAGACTTGATTTGGGTGTTCCGAGAAGATCTAGAAATTTGTAGTAGTTAGTCGAGAATTCCACATTATGACAATTCTAATCATTTTTCGCTGTTTATTTTAACAGATCATGCGTGTTCGTATAGCCATATAAGTATTCCATGCATTGAATACTTGATGTATGGTTTGTTTGTTGTTTATTTGTCTCTATAGAAAATATGTTTGTGTAAAATATACATACATATATATATATATATATATATATATATATATATATATATATATATATATCAGTATGGCCGTCTTTTGAATAAGCATACGATATCATGTTATCGTTTTGTGATTTGTAAGTTGCTTGTCAATGGATGATGGATTTAATATGTGTTTTGTTATATTTTTTATTCCTGTGTGTGGACCCTTTTGTTTATTTGTTTTTCATAATTTTATTTTTCAAAAGTTTAATTTAAGAAAGTATTTGCTTTTGTTTGATTCAATTTTCGTTTTGATGAGATATGATATGTTTCACCACCATGCTCGTATTATGTTTTTATTTGTTTTATGATTTTTGAAACCATTAAGGCGCTTGTATAGGGTCATATCCATCAGAAAATGGATCCACCCACTACTTTATCGACATTGTATTGTTTCATTCATTGCCCAGTCTGTGCGCGTGACTCGAGCATTGGACCTTTGATTTGTTCATTCAAAAGAGTTGGTTCCTAGAGTTGGTTCCTTGACGATTGATACAAGTTTATGATTATATTAGTTTGGAAGATTCATTCTTTCGGGTTGTTTTAGAACATTATGTTATTAGTATTAAATTGGTTTTGTAAAAAAAAGTAAAGATCTGAAAGGTCCCGAATCCATTTTTAATGTTTTCAGACTATTTCAAGGATTTTGTGTTTTAGATTGGAAAAGGAATTTGATGCTCTAAATTCATAGTATATGATTTTTTAAGAGTAATGAAACTGAAATCGTTGAAATCGGACTTGATTTGGGTGTTCCGGGAAGATCTAGAAGTTTGTAGTAGTTAGTCGAGAATTCCACGTAATGACAATTCTAATTGTTTTCCGCTATGTTTTTGCCAAATCATGCATGTTTGTATAGCCATATAAGTATTCCACGCAATAAATACTTGATGTATGGTTTATTTGTTGCTTATTTATCTCTATAGAAAGTATGTGTGTGTAAAATATACATACATACATACAGAAATGCATATATATATATATATTATATATATATATATTATATATATATATATATATTATATATATATATAATATATATATATTAGTATAGGCGTCTTTTGAATAAGCATATGATATCGTGTTATCGTTTTGTGATTTATAAGTTTCTTGCCAATGGATGATGGATTTAATATGTGTTTTGTTATATTTCATTCATATGAGTGGACCCTTTTGTTTATTTGTTTTTCAGAATTTTTTTTTCAAAAGTTTTGTTTAAGAAATGATTTGCTTTTGTTTGATTCAGTTTTAATTTTGATGAGATATGATATGTTTCACCACCATGTTCGTATTATGTTTTTATTTGTTTTATGATTTTTGAAACTGTTAAGGTGCTAGTATAGGGTCATGTCCATCAGAAAATGGATCGACCCGCTACTTTATTGACATTGTATTATTTCATTCATTGCCCAGTCTGTGCACGTGACTCGAGCATTGGACGCTTGATTTGTTCATCCAGTAGAGTTGGTTCCTGGACGATTGATACAAGTTTATGATTATATTAGTTTGGAAGATTCATTCTTTTGGGTTGTTTTAGAACGTTATGTTATGATGTATTATGAATATTGAATTGGTTTTGTAAGAAAAAGTAAAGATCTGAAAGGTCCCAAATCCGTTTGTAACGTTTTCAGACTATTTCAAGGATTTTGTGTTTTAGATTGGAAAGTGAATTTGATGCTCTAAATTTATAGTATATGATGGTTTAAGAGTAATGAAACTGAAATCGTTGAAATCGAACTTGATTTGGGTGTTCCGAGAAGATCTAGAAGGTTGTAATGGTTAGTCGAGAATTCCACATAATGACAATTCTAATTGTTTTCCGCCATTTTTTTTTGCCAGATCATGTGTGTTTGTATAGCCATATAAGTATTCCACGCAATGAATACTTGATGTATGGTTTGTTCATTGCTTATTTGTCTCTATAGATAATTTATGTGTGGAAATATACATACATACATATATATATATATATATATATATATATATATATATCACATTGGCGGTCTTTTGAATAAGAATACGATATCGTGTTATCATTTTATGATTTATGAGTTTCATTCCAATTGATGATGGATTTAATATGTGTTTTGTTATATTTCATTCATGTGTGTGGACCATTTTGTTTATTTGTTTTCCAGAATTTTTTTTCAAAAGTTTAATTTAAGAAAGGATTTTCTTTTGTTTGATTCAGTTTTCATTTTGATGAGATATGATATGTTTCACCATAATGCTGGTATTATGTTTTTATTTATTTTATGACTTTGGAAGCCATTAAGGTGCTTATATAGGGTCATTTCCATTAGAAAATGGATCGACCCACTACTTTATCGACATTGTATTGTTTCATTCATTGCCCAGTCTGTGAGCGTGACCCGAGAATTGGACGTTTGATTTGTTCATCCAGTAGAGTTGGTTCCTAGACGATTGATACAAGTTTATGATTATATTAGTTTTAGAATTTGATTTCGTTTAAAGAAGATTAGTTTGATGATATATTTTGGATACTTTTGTTTTGAAAGAGATGCATTTGTGTTTTATGGTTTTTGAACTCATCGTGGTGCTTATTTAGGATCCTATCCATCTGAAATGGGTCGACCCATTACCCTATGTCGACATGAGTTTTTTTCGTTTATTGTTCGGTCAGGGTACGCAACTTGGAAATTGGACTCTTGATTAGTTTTATGACGCATTCATATACTTTTTTTTTATTGTATTGGAAAATTATTTTCAAAGTGAGTTTAAAGCGACTACTTTATGTTTTGCCAATTTTGATGATGTATAAAATCGACCGTAAGGAACTTGTATTATGAATTCTATTTCTGATGATGAATGAAGTTGGTTGTATGGAATTTGTACTATGATTTCTATTTCTGATAATGAATCTGACTGCTTCTAAAGAATTCGTATTATGTTTTCAATTCTAATGATGAATGTGATTGGCTATATGGAATCTGCCATAGGCTTTCTGTTTCTGTTGATGGATGAGATTGACCCCATGACATTTGTATCTATTATGTGTGTGTAGTTAGTTTGGTTAGCGATTCAACATATGTCCTAGTAGTTTTGGCTGAGGTGTTCGTACGGGCGAAATTCTTCTGACGCATATTCTAAAATAGGCAAGAGTCTCGTACGTTGTTTGATCATTCAGTGAAAGGTTTGCTCAAATATGCTTGGGTTGTTCTCTCATTCGTCATATATATATATATATATATATATATATTTATTGGTATATCTTTATTTGGTTGTTTTTGTCAATTATGATATGTTTATTATGAATAAAATTTGGAAACTTTTATAAGTTAAGCTTCTGAGTATATAAATGTGATTTGGTTTTGGATTGTTTGAAAGGTTATTCGTATAAAATATTGATGCTTGACTTGTTATTAAAGTAAGTTTTAAACTTGACGATTTGATGATACTCCAAATATACTTCATTTTCGGGTATTTAATAAAAGAATTAAATTTCATAAAACAAGCATTTTGGACATTACCGTTTGTATGAACTTCTGGTTTTGTGTTTGGTTTACTTCATGAACTCAGTTTCTGGATCGATTTATGTAAGCATTTTCAAAAAACTTTGTAATTAGAAAGCGTAAATAATAGAATGAAGTTTAAAGTATTTCTGATAAATAACCATATACGCATAAATGTTATGTATATGTACTATCTTGACATTATATTTACTTTTATAGTACATGCGTGGTTACTTACTGAATTTTATAACTCACACCATAACAGTTTACTAGTTTTGTAAGGTGGCAACCAGATCGGTCACCCATCAAGCTTTGGATACTAATGCTCGAGACAAAGGATCATCCAAGTTACAATCTTGGGAAGATTCATATAGTTTAGAAATAAATTTACTTTTATATATGTTTTATATCGTGCAATGCACATAATTATATGTATGTAATTAAACGTATTGGTTTGTATGCAGTGATATGGGCACAAAGAACTGAGTATTAATGATGTGATTTGATTTGTTTGAGTTCGGACCGAAGCTCCATTTTGCATATCTAATGTTAATGATGGATCATTTTGGTGTTAAACTACGCTACAGATTGTCCAATTTTTAGGGTGTGTCATGTCCGTTTTTCATTATTTTTTAGGCTTAGGGAGACTGGTTATCTCGTGCTGATAACGTTCTGGCTTCGGCGATGTGTTACAGAGTACATTCTTAAAGACTAAACTACAATTTCAAGGGGAAATATTTTGAATTTTCAAAAAATATTCTTATATTTAACCCTTAAGTTTTCAGATATTATAAAAAATCAAAATCCTCACTCTTGTCGTTCCCTCTATCATTGGGTGGCTAACGGCAAACTTGTGGTGGTCTGAAATGGTTGGAAAATAGAGAGGAACGTTCATGCATACCCATGTTTATCCAGACCCTTTGTTCCGATCCACATGTCAAGCAGCCAATAAAATTTTAGCTCATGGAACGTACATCGAGGCTACGGTGTCAATTTTTTCGATTGAAGCTTGGTTTCACGTAAAAAGAGGTAAAAACATACAGTGAATAGTGACATATTTGCTCGATTACTCCTATTTGAATTTCGTTGATTCCAACACTTTCATGAGTGCAACCAAACTCCCTATAGGTGCAATCGGAGTCCCTATATGCCCTCGGAATTTTGATATAATATCCTGGTTAAAATATCACTATTTTAGCGAAGTTAGTTTGAATTCATATGCTTCCAGTAGATTCTTAGAGTTTTGTATTGACGTCAAAAGAGTTAATTGAGCTATAATGTGTTGAATATAAGCTATTGGAAGAATATTAGCGAAATCAAAATGAATTAGATCTATCTAATAAGTTATGTGAGTTTGCGATAAGATTGGGTTTCTCGCGTGTCTATGTTTTGATAAATGTAATAATAGATACAGCTTAATTTTGATGATATGATAATATTTGAGTATTTCCGGAATGGTTCGGCAGGTTCCAAAAACTAATGTTATGAATATATTGAACATGATGTGTTGAGAGTAACGAAATTGAAATCACCGAAAACAGACTTGATTTGGGTACTCTAGGGAGGCCGGGAAGTTTATGTTATTCAGTTAGTGTTTCCGCAATTTGAGGGTCCTAACCATCAATGTTTTGTATTACAGATGGTGTAAAGGAAAGACTAGCAGGGGACCCTAGTTAAGTACCTTACCGTGGACTTATCTTGAGTAAACATTGTATTATGACGAATTAGTAGTAGTTACACGTTTATGTGTATGTGTGCTTAAACTAGAATAAATTGCTACGAATTCTTAGGGATATGAATTGAAGGTTTTAGAAATGGTATAAATGTATGCAGAGCAGAATAGCGATAAGCTGATATAAAATATGAGTATACACATGTGTGTGCGTGTATGTGTCTATGTGATTTATGCTAGATATAATAAATAGATAAAATTTTATGTGTAATAGATCGGAAATCGGAACGTGAATACCAGGTAAAGATACTTAATTTATATAATGATTTTACTACTATGACGACATAACTATGAGTATCCTGGTGTTGGGAATTAGATTTTGATACAATAACATGTAACTATTTTATGAGCAATGATATTTGTAGTTAAACTCCACTTTGGAGTATATATGCCACTCGTGTATTTGATGGTTATTGATGATA
>SKCR01050809.1:0-38704 GCA_019454045.1 Zanthoxylum bungeanum | reverse complement strand
GCGCGATTATTTATTTAAATTCGATTTAAATAACGTCGCGACGTAAGTTCAGTATTTCGGAAATATCGAACCCGAACGCATGAGTGCACGTGGGCCCACTTTCATTTGGAAACGTGTGGGGCCCACATGACACATGTCATTATATGCATTATTTTATTGATAATTCATTGCATGGTGATAGTGTATAATTCACTCAATTGTTATGCATGGAATTTGAGTGTTTGACACTCTAAGCCTTTGCATGGCTTGTGTCATAGATTTATTATTATTTAATAAATATTATGGCATAAATATAAATTGATTTTTGGTATCAAAATCAATTAAAAAAAAAATTCTCTCTTCTCTCTCTTTTCATGACCGAAAACTGCATGCAGTTTTGGTCTTCATCTTCTTCAATTTTGGTTGCCAAAAGCTTGAAGAAAGGCTTGTTGTTTGGAACATCTTCTCACATGCAAGGCTAGCACTTTCAAGGGATCAAAAGAGGTGATAGGGAAACCATCATAGAGCAAGGAATACACAAAGTTTGGAGCTTTCCTCTTCTTGTCTTCCTTGGCCGAACCTAATCAACCTTGGAGCTTCCATCTTGGCTTGATTTTCTTCATCACAAGAGCTTGGTAAGTATGATTCCGCCATACTTCATCTTTTATATATATTCTTTGTTGTATTTCATGTATGCTTAATCTTTCCTTGGGACATATTATAGAAACCAACAAGATGATCTAAGGATGCTTTCTTAGCTACGAGGAGGAGAACTTGAAAGACTGGGTTCACCGTTGTAAGTTTCCAAACCGACAAAGATGATTGTAAGTCATAATAAGGGTACTATATAGTTTGAATAACGGAACACTGAGCTGGAAATCTTCCAAGCAAGATACTGTTTCCGAATAAACAACAAAAGCGGAATATTGCTGCAGCTGAGGCAGCCAAAGAAGCAATTTTTGGATCTGTAAAATCCTAATTAGATTAGGAGTAGTTCTGTTAGTAGCTGAACTAGGCTACAACACAGGATAAAGAATTAATGGTCTCATCAACGATCCAAGTATGTACTTCAACTATTTCATCTGATTCGTCGGATCATACATCGTGGCGATGTGATGATCAAATAAATCGCATCAGATGATAACAATGCAAATCCGTTGACGAAAGCTGTTTCTCAGCAGAAGTTTGAGTGATCCGTATATAGTTCAGGTGTAGGACGCTTGAGTGATTGGCTATAGGCCAAGTGGGAGATTGTTGGACAATTATGACCCATAACATCACTATTTGTACATAACATGGTGTTGTTGTACAAATTAACTATGTAACAAAGGAAATTGCTATTTTATCATTTGTAATTGGATTACCAAGATACATAAATGATAAAAGTCCATATGATTAGTACCAGATTAATAAGATACGAGACAATATTAATCCACGAAGGTTTAATCATTAAATATCCCTAGTCGTAGTATTATCGAGACTGGACATCGATAATGCGGAATAAAGTAGTATTGCACTTGTGCACGTTGTGGGAGCATAACGACATAGTTCTCATATATTTAAGTATTGGATACTTATGCAAGTGTGATAGGAGGTTGTGTTTACCGATGGTACGGGAATAGCTTCGCTCTGGATAGACCCCTCGGAATCCCATTGGTAGTATGACTATGTGTCTATAGGAATCTGAATCAGGGTAGGTGTATTTGGTCATAACATGAGACTTGCATCGTTAATACTTGCGACAATCAGTATACTTTGGTTTTGGTCGTCCAGGGCTTTAACAGGTTATGTGTATGCCTCCTTTGGGTATGCTGAGAATCGTAGTGTATTGGGTGTGATGTCAAGATGGAAGTATCACCTCACTCATATGGAGATGATGATCACGTAGGATACGGAACTAGTACTCTTAAGTACTGCAGTCATCGGGATAATATGACTAGGTCATGATTATCCGATTATAGAGACTAGTTACCAGAGATCCGATATGTGCTTCGTACGGGGCAGACATAATTCCAGCCCCAGGCCTAGCATGTGACATCCGATTCTGGATCGCAATACGCAATACTACGTATAGTACGTCTGACATAGATTATATATTCCTTTAAGAATATTTCTGGAGAATTGGGTAGGCACGGTGTTTTGATAGAAGCCAACCATGTCTCCTAAATCGGTAAGAACGTAGTACGAGGTACTCACGTGTTCGGATAGTTCGTCGATCGGATTTACTGCCAATATATCCAGAGATCTCATGGCTCGCTTCCCGAAGATTCACCGATGACGTATGATTTGAACTTAATTAATTTAAGATTAATTACGGAGATATTTTCTCTAGGATAAAATACTATTAGAAGAGAGAGAACGATTAATTTGGAATTAATCGATAAAATAATATATTCGATATATTAAATGAAATTAGATTTCATAACGGAATTAAAATTGGATTTTAATTTGGGCGAGTGAATTAATTTAGAATTAATTCACGAGCGACGTGAATAGTAATTTTGCTAAGCATAATTATTTAATTAAATTTGATTTAATTACGTCGCAACGGAAAATTCGTTAATTCGAAATTAACGAACCCGAGCCCAGAATGTGTTTGCGGGCCCACTCGAATTTTGAATTTAGTAGGGCCCATAAGTCATATCGCAATTCACTTTAGTGATGGAAGTCATGTCACCTTTTTGTGATTGACATCTTGTCACTATTGGTGATGGGAGTAGTTGGAAGCTTTAATTGTTTTTTCCCTCTAATTTTTGGTAAAGCCTTTTTGGAAAAAGGATATACACTTTTTTGCCTTTGACTTTTCATAACTTGTATTTTTTTAGAAACAAAATAAAGAAAAAAAAACTCTCTCTCCCCCAAATATACCTCTATTGCCGTGAGCTTCAAAAGCCCAAGGGAAAATTGTGGCAATTTTTTCCTAAGCTAGCACTTGAAGAATCATATAAAGGTGATAGGGAAACCATTCCCAAGAGCTTGGAATCCATCTCAAAGCTTGGAGCTTGGACATCACAACTTCAAAAGGAAAGCTTGGAGACTTTCAAAGGAATCAAAATTTTCGTTATCAACACAACCATCCATCTGTTCATTGTAAGTATGTTTCCTCCATTATTACTTTTAGTATTCATATTATTTCATGCTTTATATGATCTTGGGATGACCTTAAGTAACCCAATATTGTCTACCTGTGAATATACGTAGGCGAGAACGTTCCAAAGCTGTGAGTCGAAATATATTCATGGGGTCCACTTCTCATTATGGAATTCGATTTAATTATTGAATTCTCATTTTCCGTTGGGGATTACGATATTACGTAAGGTAGTAGGAGACACAGCTGGGTTAAAAAATCCATAACTAAGGCAGTGTGTAATTTTATGAAAATTGATGCTTATGTTTTCCTTATTCTATTGTGTTAATAGAATTAAACTTTTAGTCCACTGTATGTATATTTTATATATATGTTTTCTGACTTCACTTATGGTTGCAGATTTCTAGAATAGGTTCTAGATTTATAGTCTAAACCATCGGGAACTGTTGTTCCAATTCTTGAAAAATCAAGATGGTTAGTGACTTAGTTACTAAGTCACGATAGGTAATCTAAATAGATATATGTTTTAAGATATAATTATGTAGATAGAATAGTTTCTTATGTAGTAAAGATTGACATGAATTAGTTGTCTCAAGATTCTTCAATGGCATTAAGAAAAACCCATTAGGTATTTGTTTATCTGATAATGATGTTTCTTGGCTTTAGTAACCTTTAGAGGTCATGTGTCCGACAGAGTTTTCTAATCAATTATTTGTAATTATTGTGAATATTTGAAGGTAAATTATAAAGCGAAAGAAATGAGATGTGTATAGTTGTGTGTAGAAAATATCGATTCTCATAATACGACAACTATATGTGTTGGATACCAGATCTCATATCTAGTTATTTAAATATTATTTAATGATTGTTTTGATATATGATATTAGAACTTATGACTATTGGATAGTTACTTGTTCTTTATAAACAATTGTTACATATTTTAATACCATTAGTAGTGTCATTGATGGAGAGATAAACATTAAGAAAAATATTCGGTTAAATAAATAACTTAGAACAATGTTTTATAAGATTTTATCACTTAAGCATTAGATGCTTATTCCTATGGTAAATGATGGTCTGATACGAGATCACACCACATATCCTTATCCATTTAATGAATATTGTATTCAGGAATGTGATTAAATCTCATTTAACCAATGATTGTCATTGGACCATAAGAATTATTAAAATTGATACATTAGATGTATATAGTTTAATGAATTGTAAATTACTTAAGGTAGTTTTCTTTACTTCGTACTTAGTCTATGAGTTGTCATAACTTAGTTACATGTTTATGATGAAACGCGGATAAAATATTTTGATTGATCCAAAGATATTCGATCTGAAGTTTTGAAAACTGTATCTTTAAAATTCACCGTGAGTCTTTGAATTGTTCAAAGATGTTTGATATGATCAAACATATGAATTTATGGCAATTAGTTCTAAGGTTATTCAATGAATATGATTTTTACTTAATATTATTCTATCATGATTCCATCATGATGGAATTGGTTAGTGGGAGTAATTGAACCTTATATGATTTGATTCATTTGATATTGAGTTTTACCAAATTAGTTTCAATGTTCTTGGGGATATGCTCCAGTAACACTAATTCATCCTTTTAATTACGGTTCCATTAGTTTCTACAGTTACGTATATGTAGAAAATTCGAATCTTGAAAAGTTTGAGATTTGAATCTTTCTTTTGTATAATGATTATATAATTGAAAGTACTTGCGCCTCAGAGGTACAAGTAAAAGTTTATCATTTATTCTTTTTAATAGAATATTGTATTCTATTTGATAGAATATCTTTTCTACGATCCCGAATAATAAAATCATTTTATTACTTAGTGTGTAACATCAGATGTTGACCATTATAGAAAAGACTTGACTTATTGAAGTCAATTGTGAGAGTGATAAACTATAAATGGAACTACATAATTAATATGATGAAAAAACCCTTAGACATCTTTCATATAAGTCCAATAGGATGTGAGAATCATTTGTAAAGTTTTTGATACTTAATGGTTATGTTTTTCTTATTGAAAAAAATTATCCTAGAACTTATAGTGGGAGCGATATTTAATATCGATTCTGAAAGTTAGCATTAAACCATAGATCTAAGATTGTTCATACCTTACTAAGATCAAGTTTTGAACTTGATTAAACTTTCTTTATGAATCATTCATAAAATGTTCAACTTTTTTGCGCAGCAAAAGCAAATTGAGCTTATTAAAGGTTTGACCTTTATAGTATGACATTGAGAAAAGTTATACTCAGTAAAATTGTCTCTAGTTGCACTAATTGAACAATAAAAGATCTGTTGGTTAATGTTGATATTAAACTGTGTATTTTAGCTATGAATGCAAAGTGGCATTTTTTGAATGGTTTCTTCGGATAAGATATCCGTGTGATTTCTTTATTTGAAGAGTTCGTTCTGGAATGGCCTTAGAGTTTGTATTATGCTAAAATTACAATTTATTATACTAGCTTATAGAGCCTATTGTAGACTCAGATGAGTTTTCCGGAAATATTTGTTCTCTAATTTTAATATCAGTCAGATTTTCCGATTTTATCAAAGTATAGAGAATACATATGTGATAGTAGGGTTATTGGGAGCGTATAAGTTTCTTTCTAGTATTATATATCCTAACGACATTAGCATTATTAAGGTAATAATAAGATGTTTATAAGGTAAAAAGTTTACCTAAGTCTTATTTTCTCCGTGAAAGCAATGAGAGTAGTCTTTGTTATATTCGATATAAAGTTTTATATATGATATAAAACTAAGAGACTTGTGAGATACTCCGATTAATCGTGAATTAGATATGATCTAATAAAGGACACCAAAGTACTATATGTATGATAGTTAGTATAATTGTTTGACAGTTAGTGTGTCTCTTAAATATAGTATTAATCTTTCGTAAAAGATGATTCCTTTGTCGAAAGAGAAATTTATTAGAATGTCTAATCAATCTTATGCATCATGGGATGATGGCATATTGAATACTATATTATGTACGATTAAATATATCAATTTAATCATAATTGTTACGAGCTATTTTGAATCGTTGTAGACCATAGGATGGGTCTTGAAATATGTTCTTTGTTATCTTTGAGATATTAAGAATATGTTTCTTATTCATGGAGAATAAAGTCTGCAACCATTAGGGTCAGATTAGTTTTGAGTCCAATTATGATGTTAGACAGTCTACGTCATATAAAGTCAGAAAAGATGCAGTGGGAGTGTCAAAAATGATTCTACCTTATTAGTGGAATTAGTTACAACTTATGAAGTATTGACTTATGAAGTTGCATAGTGACCTTGTAGATGATTAGAAGTTTTGATATTAGTGTTGTGTTTACGGTTGTCTGGATAGTATTTTGGATTTGATCCCTAAATACTTGGACAACTCAGCAGCTGTAGCACAATATTGATGTATAACTTATGTTCTACAAAATATGAATGATGCTGGCTAAGGGAAACGATTGGGTTTGTTGGACAAACTCAATATGTTATAGCAGACCTATTCATTTTTGCCTACCTTTTGAGTACTTGGTGAGCTCTTGAAAGCCATGCATATAAGATACATATTGAGATATGTATATGATACCGTGGGTTAGCACTATAGCATTTGGGAGAAATTGTTAGGGTTGGTGTTCGGAACGCCAATTCAGATCGTATTTATGTCCGATTCATGAATACAGACAATTCATTTTTCCATAATATTACATATTAATGGTTGCACCTCTTGTTGTTATATACGTAATGGATCTAATTACCATTAGATTGAAACTAAATCTGATTTAGTGATATGTATATATTACACAAAGACCCAGGTTTTACGACGTAGTGCACAATTACAACGTAGTTTGTAATTGACTTTGGGAAGTGTCACTATAAGTTATATATTCTCAAATAAAGTTCATGGTTAAGATTTACTGACACATGTCGCTTAGTAAAATCCGCTTAGACCAGTACATGTCATATATCGGACTTGGTCTGATGGTTTATCCCAATGAACCATGAGTCTCGGGAGACTCGTATAGACTTGTAGGTATTTATTTGATAAACACTGAATGACTCACCGAAGATTTCCTAATATATGGTACTTATGATCATTCTACTTATGATACCACTGTGGATATATGAGACATCCTCTATATTTAGATGAGAGTCTCGTCACCGATATATTTAAATCAGACCTCCGCCTGCTCGTTGGGTGTAGACCCATGCTCATGATATCTTGTGAGTATCAGAAAGAATCTGTCAGTCCTGTGTACATGGCATATGTGTCATGTACGTATTTGCGATCTAGTAAATCAATGGCGTGGTATACTTTGGAAGTGAGTTCCGAGTGTTTAGCGATCATAAATTTGAAAGTCGACTATACTATACCTTAGGGATTCGACGTGCCTATATATGTCCCCAATATAATATTGATAGCCTGTGACAGAAGGATTATACATAGGAAATGATCTCGACTTGCATAGTTTTACGAGATTATTCGTGGTTTTCATAATTTACGAGTGGATGAATTATGGACACGAAATTTGATTTCGTGACGGAAACCTAAACTTAGAGAGTCCCACGATATGAAGTGTACTCGTAGAGTACTTGGGAAACGCGTTATGAATAATACAGATTATTCATAATACTTTATCATATTAAATAAGTTTATTCGAATCGTTTAACAGTTAAACGAAAAATTCATGCATATGGGGCATTTCAGTATTTTCTTAATTTATGTGCATTTGTATTTAATATATGATTTTATTAAATACATATTAATTAATAGTCAAATGAGATATTTGACATATATCATTAATAAATGTATTTGGATTACTTAAAGTAAATATAATACATATATTTATATATTTGTATTTAAGTAATTATTTAAAATTCTTAAATAATTAAAGTAATTGAAACATAAAATATCTAAGTTGATATTTATTTTTAGAAATGATTAAAGTGTAAAAGTTTGACTTTTTACATTTTGAAAAAGGTGTTAAAAAGGAATTTTGGTTCTTTAAATTTGATTAGAAAAAGCAAAATATAATTTTCTTTTTTTTTTACCCCAAATTTCGGCCACACCAAGCGAAGTATAAAAGGTTTTCATTTCTCTTTTGTAAAATTAGGTTCTACATTTCAAGAATACAAAAGTTTGAGAGTTGAGAGAAAAATAAAATGGCTAAAGGAAAATTTCAAAGAAAACTTGAAATTAAAGGTAATTCCTTATTTTCTTTAAATTGGAAATTATTCCTATGATTCCTTAGCTCAACATATGATGTAAGTTTTGTTTTTCACTCTCTTGATTTTGTGTTGAGATTCTTGAAAGCTTGATAAAAGCATATATGAATGTATGATAATTAAAGTAAGCTTGTTAACGGTTAACAAGCACACTTTTAGTCATTTGATGACTTGGTTTCCATTATATAGTGTTCTTGAGTTCTTCATTGGTGGAGACTTTGATTAGTGTTAATATTAATATGATTAATATTGATAAAATTGGATTTAATGCATGAAAAATGATATTTTTGGCACCCAAATCAGATCTGGAAATTCAGGAACATTTTTGATAAAACAAATATATTATTTAAATATATTGGATGTGTATTGAGTATTGGGATAATTTTCGGAAATTATTTGGGATTGAAAATATGCGAAAACAATGAAAAACAGCGTTACCGGGTGAGTTTCGGGCTTACCAGGTGACGGCTGTCCAAACAGTGAATTAGTCATTGTTCAAGCAGCCCACGAACTGTCCAAGTACTATTAGGCCTGACTTGGGCAGGCCCCATGTGTATTGGTTGGTCGGTTCAGTCAAAAATATGTTTTATGCTATTTTACAAAAAAAAACATTTTCGAAAAAGTTTCGTGGTGTCTCTAATTATTTATGTCGTTATTTGATATCGAATAAATATGTTTAGGGGAAATATGAATGAATTATTCATATTGGATATTGAATAATTTATTCAGTAAATTTAAAAATTTTAAACTACGATTTCGCCTGAACCCTGCCCTTCTGCTGCGCCTTTGAGAAAACCTCAACCGCACATCCATCTTATTCATCTTGAATCTTTTTGAGTCGTTTTATTTTATACCCATGAAATATCGAAATCAACACAACATGGAAATCAATTGAAATAAACAAAAACCTCTCTACAATAAGAATGATGTTACCTCATTCTATCAAAATTCTATTCACACACCTCCTAGCTGAATAATTTAAAAAACACAGTTGTAGGACACATGAATTGACGACGGTGTTCCGGGCTCGCGGCCTGGTTGGGAGTACGGAGTAGCCCGCGGGGGACTAAACCAGAGAAATAACATGGGGTCGCCACCCGGTGTGAACCGGGAAAATGATTTAAGGCCGCACTCACCCCTCGCAAAGGAAGACCTCAAACCGTTGGGTTCGGAATGGTCCATTACTTATGCCACTTGTAATGATATGATTTGTGCAATAATCTAACCAAGCCTAAGCAACATATATTTCCAAGGATAATTTATTCCTAAGTTTGCATGTATAAAATAAATCATCATGACGGCAAACATACGATATCACACAATAATCCCATGAACATGTTGAATCATCAAAACGAAAGATAAATAACAACCTAAACATAAACATAAAGAAACACCTATTGCGAAAGGAGATAACAAGATCATGCATAGAGGAATAACATACTAATGGCTAAATCATGCTTGAGAAACAAGTAACATCCTAACGACATAATCATGCTTGAACATAATCTTGCGAACACATCAATGTATGTGTTCGAGAACGCGTTCGAATGGGACAAAACCTGATGTATGATAAAACAAAATGTATGTGCGTTCTTGTAGCGTTTAAAAACACGTTCGAACGATAAATAGAAGGTTTACGTTCGTATTGTGTTTGAGAACGCGTTCGAACGGGACAAGACCTGATGCATGATAAAACAAAATACATGAACATTCGAGTAGCGTTCGTAAATGCGTTCGAACGGTAAACAGAAGGCTCGCGTTCGTATAGCGTTTGAGAACCTTGAATCCACCCTAGTTAGCCCATGCGCACAAGAATGCAATGCATGCGTAAATAAAGCAACGATATGCAAAGGGTAAATGACATAATAAAAGGCGCGGCAAAACATCGTGGTAAAGGTAGCCTTCAGGCATTTCCCTCGAATAGAGGACCTTTAATCCACCATAGTTAGCCCATGCGCATTATGTTACCGTGCATATAAAATAAAGATAATAATAATATAGGACCTCGTATGCTTGATTAAACATATATCACATTCAATCAAACATACTTCGTCCGGCGCGGTAAAGTATTGTCGTAAAGGTAGCCTTTTGGACTTTTCTTCCCTCAAATAGAGAACCTTTAGACCAACATACTAAGCCCATGCGCACTACATCATCAATACACAAACAAATAACGTGCAGAAAGTAAAGCGAAAATGACTAAATCACGCTTAAATATAAATAACATACTAGCGACTAAATCATGCTCAAACACAAGGTTGAATGAAACGAAATATGTGTGTCTCTCAAGCGATACGTGGCATTGTATCCCGAGTACAGACCGCACTACCATCCATTCGGATTTGGCTACGGAATTTACGTCTGGGTTTCCATCTGATATACCACAAGAGAGAACACATATTATGTTCATCCGGAAATCACATCATGAACCAACCCACAATACTCATGCAAAATAAAGTAAGAAAATAAATAAAAGGAAGGGTGCCCTCAGGTCTAACCTCTTAGGTCATCTCTCGAAAGTGCGTTACACGGCCGTCGAAAGGTTGATGCTCCGCAACTCCTTCGGTCCACTGGTCCACTGCTTTCGTTCGTTGCTTCACTATTTTGAGTCGTAGTTTCCTCTGTTTTGCTGTTGTTTTGCTGCTATTTTACTGTTATTTCTTGCGGTGAATAAGTGCTGTTTTGGGGTTAATTCGGGGACTGTTTTGGACTATTTTAAGGCTACAGTTAGGGGCTATTTTGGGGGTAAGTTTCGGTCACTGCAGGGGCTATCTCAGGGGTAACTTTCAGTCACTATAGGGGGTGTTTTGCTTGATGTTTTAGCGTGGAATGTAGGGCTGTGTGTTTTTGAGATTGAGCTAGTAGAGTTTTGGGTGTTAATGCTTTGCAGAATTTTCTGTGTTTTGTATGTATGTGCTAGGGTGTGAAGGGTTGGTTTAGGCTTCTTTTTATAGGCAAAGGCTAGGGTTTCTAAGGTTTGAATAGGAATGGATCAAGTAATTACGGGGGGAATATTTTGATTAGTGTCTCACAAGGAAAAAAAACTTCTTAAGTTAGGGAGGAGATTTGGTTTGATTGGGAAGGTGATATATTGGATTTGTTTATTTAGGTATGTGAATTATTTAGATTGGGATGTGATTTATTTAATTTAGGAAGGATATTATTTTAATTTGTGACATGTTTTAAATGTTTTAATTAGTTTTGGGTGGGTTTTGGTGGGCTAATTCGGCTTGGTCGTGAGGCTAGCAACAAAACCAGAAGTACCGACACCGTTCAAACGCCGATTCGAACGCTGTATGAACGTCCGTAATCTGCTTGACGTTCGAACGTGTTCAAGAACGCATCACGAATGAAAGCAGTGAACATGTGAATTTAATCCGATGACATACTTATTCTGAATTTCCCTTTTCGACATTCGTTTCCCGTGACTTCCATGACTTAAAAGGTAGTGTTTCCAAATGAGACTCATCATAGGGACTTATATGCAAAAATGCAGTGCCTACAACAGTGGTTTCGATTCATTCCGTTAATTATAATATGTTATTAATTAATTTAAACATTCATCATACAATCAAATTTTTCTTTATTATAGGTTTATTAAAGCATAAACATTGAGATTTAGAAAAACCTAAAATTGTTGAAGAAGATGGAAAACTTAAGCTAAGCCGAGATTCCTATATCCTTAAGAACTTATTAGCCCCGCCTCGGTGCTATAGGGAATTCTGTGACTAACGTTCTCCCAAGATTACTTGGTTGCTTCTTGTAGAAGTGACACTTATTTCTTCAAGAACTTGAACTAGTGAAAAATATTGGAAACTCTCAAATCTAGACTTAAGTTCGTAAGTATGCAAGTACATGGAAAAATGAATGATTAAAAATGAAGCCAAAAACCCCTTTTTATAGGCATGGATGAGTGCCTTTGTGGGCAACCTTTGGTTTAGGGTGTAACTCTCCTAAAGGTTATACTCATTCCTAATGCCTTTTAATGCCTAGAGTTACATTCTTTCACTTTAGAGGATATATCCCTTCGACTTATGCATTTCCCATAAGACAATTCTTAAGTGACATGTCTCTTATACACACACACACACACATATATGTATTAGAGAATTTGCCTACAATCCCCCATAATTCTCTAATATTAATATGGACACGTATGAGAGTTTCCTTGAAATAAAACTACATCGGAATAAGTAGTTTTCGCCCATAGTACTGAACTGTTCTACCGTTGGTGTAAAAAAAGACAATAACCATCGCATAACTTCACTTCGACCATTTCATATTCTATGGTTGTGTTCAATTCAACCATGAATATCAGTTCTGGCTTCATCAAATACTTTAGAGAATCCAACTTTTAAAATTCTCATGGAAGCGACCTCACTTCTTACTTGAAATATGTGATCTACTTTGAAAGGTAATATGCCTTTTACCCATATTAGGACTCTTCTCCAAATGTAGTGATTATTAAAAATTTAGCTTATGCAAACCTTGACAGACAGCGCTCTGCGTCATTATAAAAATGGGAAAGAGAAGAGAACTCTACAGTGCTTGTTTTGAATTGTACAAAGTTTCAATTGTCCATTTTGAACCTAGATTTTGGGATTTCCAATCAGTTAGGTTGGGTTTCCACAGTGAAAATTCTTAATTTATAGGCTTCAAGCTTATTTCCCTCGATGACTTCTCACATTGCATTCGAGGTAAACCTTTAGTAAGTGGATCCGCTAGATTTTGTAATCTATTTAAATTATGCCTCTTGAGAGCAGTTGCCTTATGGTATTGTGTTTTCGACATATGTATCGAGACTTACCATTATACATTGTATTTTGGGCTCTCTCAATAGTCGATTGACTATCACTATGTATGCTTATAACTGGCATTGATTTTGGCCAATTTGGAATATCCTTTAAGAAATTTTGAAGCCACTCTGCTTCTTCTGGTGTTTTGTCTAATGCTATGAACTTAGACTCTACAGTAGACCAGACAATACACGTATGCCTCGAGGATTTCCATGACACAACTGCACCACAAAGTGTGAAAATAAATCCACTTATGAATCCATTTGTAGCCCAGTGGCTTACAACCTGGAGGAAGATCAACCAACTCCCATGTATGGTTTTGAAGGATATAATCAATCTCGTTATTGATAGCCTCTTTCCACAAATATGCCTCCTCGAAAGTCATTGCTTCTTTATAACTTTGAGTCTCATTTTCTAACAGGTATATCAGAAAATCAAGTCTAAATGACTTAGACGTTCTTGCTATTTTGCTTTGTCTAGGTTCATTTTCCTCAGCATTTTCATGTTGATCTGATTCTTGGTTAACTTGATCTCTACTTGTAGCAGTATCAATGGTTCTTTTGAGAGACTCTGTTTTTTGTTTTTCTTTACTAGGAAATGTCTCTTCAAAGAATGTCGCATTCCTTGACTCAATTATTGTATTTGGATTGATATCAAAAATTTCATACTTATGTAAAAAGAATCGATACACACTACTATTGTGAGCATATCCAATGAATATACAGTCAACAATTTTTGGTCCTATTATCACATTCTTAGGTTTAGGAACCATCACTTTGGTGAGACATCCCACACTTTCAGATATTTATAGGAAGATGCGTGACTTTCCACAATTCATCTGGTTTCTTATCCAATCTCTTGTGAGGTAACATATTCAGAAAGTAGTTGGCCGAAAACAAGGCTTCCCTGTAGGCATGGTACAGAGCACATCGACGTTTCCCGGGCTCACGGCCCAATCGGGAGTACGGAGTAGCCCGCGAGGGACTAAACTAGAGAATAAAATGGAGTCGCAACCCATTGTGAACTGGGAAATGATTTAAGACCGCAATCACCCCTCGCAAGGGAAGACCTCAAACCGTTGGGTTCAGAACGGTCCCTTACGTATGCCAATTGTAATGAAAAGATTTATGCAATAGTATAACCAGGTCATATGCAAAACATGCAAGATAATGTAATCAACACACATCGCACACCCATAACCGTAAAAAAATAAACAAAAGGAAGACAAATGCATAATTCCATAGACATATTAAACAATAAAGCGCAATAACGTAACTAATAACAACTATAAAAGCATTAATAATAAAAACGAGCACGCAATCTCATGAGCATATCAAATAAATAAATGCGAAAATATAAATTAATAACGGTAAAAACGCCAATAATGAAATGATATGATTAATTATGTAATGCAAAAGAAATGACCAAAGAAGCAAACATGCATGAAATATGATGGAAGGAGGTCTGTTCACTGTATGTGCATTCGTCCAGCGTTCGGAAACGCGTTCGAACGGGATAAGGTCTGATGCATGATAAAACAAAATACATGCGTGTTCGAGTAAGGTTCTGAAACACGTTTGAACGGAAATGAGACATAATGTTCGCGTTCGTATAGCATTCGAAAACGCGTTCAAACGGGGTAAGACCTGATGCATGATAAAACAAAATACATGCGCGTTCGAGTAGCGTTCTGAAATGCATTCTAACAGAAATGAGACAGAATGTTCGCATTCGTATAGCGTTCGGAAATGCGTTCGAACGTGGTAAGACCTGATACATGATAAAATAGCATACATATGCGTTCGAGTAGCGTTCTAAAACGCATTCGAATAGAAATGAAACAGAATGTTCACATTCGTATAGCGTTCGAAAATGCGTTCGAACGGGGTAAGACCTGATGCACGATAAAATAGAATACATGCACGTTCGAGTAGC
The DNA here is from genome assembly GCA_019454045.1 of Zanthoxylum bungeanum. Lineage (NCBI taxonomy): Eukaryota > Viridiplantae > Streptophyta > Magnoliopsida > Sapindales > Rutaceae > Zanthoxylum > Zanthoxylum bungeanum. The sequence goes on along the minus strand of SKCR01050809.1, from coordinate 23,654 downwards.
GTCCTGAAATGTGTTCAAACAGAAATGAGATAGAATGTTCGTGTTCGTATAACATTCGGAAACACGTTTGAACGGGATAAGACCTGATGCATGATAAAACAGAATACATGCGCGTTCGAATAGTGTCTTGAAACACGTTCGAACGGACTGTGGCATAATGTATACGTTCGTGTAGCGTTTGGAAACGTGTTCGAATGATATTACCAAAGTGGTATCTAAAATGACACAAACACATGCGCGGATGCTTCTCAAGCGGTACGTGAAGTTGTATTCCAAGTACAGAATGCACTACCGTCCATTCAGATTCGGCTATGGAATTTATGTTTGGGTTTCCATCCGATATACCGTAAAAGGCAACACTCAAGTACTAACGCAACATGAATGTAAAGTGAAAAATGAAAACATAACTAAAAATGGTAAATGACAAGATCAACAGAAGAAGGGCGCAACAAAACTATGGTAAAGGTAGCCTTTGGGCGTTTCCCTCAAATAGATGACCTTTAATCCAATATGATTAGCCCATGCGCACTAGATTATCAATGCATGAATAAAGAAATAAATGATATGGGACCTCGTATGCCTAATTGAATATATTTCACATTCAATCGAGTGTACTTCGTCTGGCGCGGCAAAACAAATGGTAAAGGTAGCCTTTTGGCTTTTCCCTCAAATGGATGACCTTTAATCCAATATGATTAGCCCATGCGCACTAGATTATCAATGCATGAATAAAGAAATAAATGATATGGGACCTCGTATGCCCGATTGAACATATTTCACATTCAATCGAGTGTACTTCGTCCGGCACGGCAAAACAGGTGGTAAAGGTAGCCTTTTGGCTTTTCCCTCAAATGGAGGACCTTTAATATAATATGATTAGCTCATGCGCACTAGATTATCAATGCATGAATAAAGAAATAAATGATATGGGACCTCGTATGCCTAATTGAACATATTTCACATTCAATCGAGTGTACTTCGTCCGGCGCGACAAAACAGGTGGTAAAGGTAGCCTTTTGGCTTTTCCCTCAAATGGAGGACATTTAATCCAATATGATTAGCCCATGCGCACTAGATTATCAATGCATGAATAAATAAATAAATGATATAGGACCTCGTATGCCCGATTGAACATATTTCACATTCAATCGAGTGTACTTCGTCCGGCGCGACAAAACATGTGGTAAAGGTAGCCTTTTGGCTTTTCCCTCAAATGGAGGACCTTTAATCCAACCTAGTTAGCCCATGCGCATTAGATTAACCATACGTAAATAAAGAAACAACACATAGAAAATAAATAGCGGGATAATAAACATAAAAATGCCAAAGACATGATAAAGGAACCTGTCCAGAAGGCTCGCGTTCGTGTTGCGTTCAGAAACGCGTTCGAATGGGGGACGAGGCAGAATACATGAGTTCGAGTAGCATTCAAGAATGCGTTCGAACAAGATGACGAAAGTGGCATCCATAATGCAATAAACACATGCGGGAATGTTTCCCCAAACGGTACGTGGAGTTGTATCCCAAGTACGGACCGCACTACCGTCCATTCGGATTCGGCTACGGAATTTATGTCTGGGATTCCATCCAATATACCACGAGAGGCAACACTCAAATGTTAATACAATGCAATCATGAAATTAGACGTGAAGTATGATAATGCATATAACAACACACAAACGAAGAGACAAACAAGCGAAATGATAAAAAGCTAATAATATGAAATTAGTGTGCGATAAATAGATAAAAGAACGTTAAAGAAATATGTGACCAAGAGTTTGGTCGTCTTTGACATAAGACCTCGCACACCCGATTGGACATATTTCATGTCCAACCGAGCGTGCCGCATCCAAACTATAAAATAAAAAAAGTAATAAAGGGTGCCCTCCGGTCTTACCTTTTAAGTTGCTCCTTGGAAGTGCGTTACGTGTCGCCGGAAGGGTTAATACTCCGTAACTTTTCTGGTCCAATATTTTCCCTCACTGTTCAGCTATTTTCACTGCTGTTTTTTCAGTCTTTCCTCGCTGTTTTTATTTATTTTTTGATGTTGTTTGGTGAGTGAATTTTGGTGATATAGGGGGCTGGTTTTTGGGTGATTTTAAGATGCTGTTTTAGGGTTATTTTGGGACTGGTTTCGAGTGTAGAGCTACAGTTTAGGGGGCTGTTTTTGGTGGTGTGAGGCTGCGGTTTAGAGGGCTGTTTTCGGTGGTGTAGGGCTGCAGTTTAGGGGCAATTTTCGGTGGTGTAGCCCTGCAGTTTATGGGGCTATTTTCGATGGTTAATGGATTAATGGTTGTTGTTCATGTGACATATGTTTGTTTTGCTTGTTCTTTGCCAAGAGAGAGAGAGTGTGGTGTGTGTTCTAGGGTGTTTTTTTTTTTGAGGAGCTAAGGAGGATTAGGGTTGGTTTAGGTCTCTTTTTATAATGGTGAGCTAGGGTTTCTAGTTAAGGAATGAAATCATGCAAATATGGGATGTGTTTAATTAAATTATTTAGGGAAGTAAATTTGTGTAATTTTGGTGGGGAATATCTTTAATTTGGAAGGTGATTGGATTTGATTGGATTTAAATCTTTGGTAATTAGGAAGGTGATTTATTTAGATTAGGAAGAGGATTTATTTAATTTAGGAATGTGATTTGATTTGATTTGTGACATGTGTTTTAAATATTTTGGATTGGGCTTTGGTGGGCCTTGGGCGTGTGGCTTGGTTCTTTGGTGGGCTTGGGCGTGTGGCTTGGTGTGGGTTGCGGGGATTTTGGGCCGAGGCTTAAATTTTAAAACATGGATTAATCGAGCGAACCCGAGGCCAAACAAACGAATTAAATTGGTGATGATGTATTTATTTCTTGAATTTTCCCTTCCGACGTCCGTTTCTCGCGACTTCCGCAATTTATCGGGTAGTGCCTCCGTTCGAGGCTCATCATTGGGCTTTTATGCAAAAATGCAGTGTCTACATTCCCCCTACAAGTTCTGGGGTAACCAGAGCTTGTCAACATGACATTCATCATTTCCTTCAATTTTTGGTTTTTGTGTTCCGCAATCCTATTTTGTTGTGGCGAATAAGGAGTTATAGTTCGTGAATAATTCCATGATTGGAACAATATTTACCGAATGGTGACACATATTCACCACCCCTATCACTCCTGATTCTTTTGATTTTCTTACCAAGTTGATTTTCAACTTCGTCTTATAGTGCTAAAGCTCTCAATAGCTTCATCTTTGCTCCTCAGCAAATACACATAGCAGAATCTTCTGCTATCATCTATAAAAATGACAATTTACTTTTTACCTCCTTTTATTTGCACAACATTTATATCACAAATATCAGTATGTATAAGTTTCAAGGGTTCGGAACTTCGTTCTATGGAATTAAATGATACTCTATTCATTTTTGCTTCAACACATGATTCACATTTATATAAGGTCTATGCTAATTAATTTACGCATTATATCATAATTAACATGCCACAATCTACCATGCCATATATTTTGTGACTTAATAATATAAGCCGAAGATGTAGATTTATTATTATTAGCACTGTGTCGATTGAAGATCATTATATTGAACTTGAAAAGGCCCCCAGTGAGGTATCATTTCCCTACATAGACATCATTTTTATAAGTATAAACTTGTCAGAAATAAATACAAGCTTAAAACCATTCTTGCTAAGGAGTGATCTCGAAACCAAGTTCTTTCGAATATCAGGAACATGCACAACATTCTTCAATAAAACCTCCTTCCTGAATGTCATCTTCAGAACCTCTGTGCCTTGCCCAACCACTCTGGAAGTCGACATGTTTCCCATAGTCAGATGATCGCCACCATCAACTTTATGATATGACAAAAATAACTTGATATCTGCACATATGTTGCGAGTATCCTCAGTGTTTATCTATCATTCTTTCGGTTCCCAACCAAGTTGGCTTCAGTTACAACTGCTGAGAGGTTTAACTCTCTGATCTCATCAGTTAATTGCTCATCTTCAGTGACATGAGCCTCAATTTTCTTTTTCTTTTCTTTGTTCTGAAACTTCTTATTTCTGCAGTCTTTTTTCATATGACAACTTTACCCATAGATGTAGCATTTCCCCTTGAACTTCTTATTTTTTTAGGAAGAATCGGATCCACAGTTCTTTCTCTATTAGCTACCTTTGCCACCATCGATGATGTTGGCCTTAGACTCCATAGTCTTATAGCCAGCCTCATCGGACTTCCTATTATCCTCTTCGATTTCGACCGAACTCTAAGGTCTTCAAGACTTATCTATTTCTTCTTGTGTTTCAGATAACTCATGAAGTCATTCCATGATGGAGGCAACTTCTCAATAATCGTGGAAATTTGAAACATCTCACAGAGTTCCATTGCCTCATCTAATATATCATGAATGATCAACTGTAGTTCACCCAACTGAGACATTACCGTCCTTGAATCTACCATTTTGTAGTCTAGGAACCTACCCACGATAAATTTCATATGTCTGACATCCTTTATTTTGTACTTATTCTCAAGCGATTCCTATAGAATCTTTGCAAAAGTCATGCCTTGGTACACATTATACAAGGTATTGTCAAGTCCTCATAAGAGGTAGTTCTTGCATAAGAAGTTGCCTTGCGACCATGCCTCAAATCGCAGTTGTTTGGCTGTTTCTGTTTCTCCATTCACATGACCCGGAGGATCATCCTTGAGATACTTAGCCAACTGTCAGGTAACACAACATTTTTTATGCCATTGTTTGAAATTTGCTCCACCAAATTTATCCGGTTTCTCTGCATGAGCGACCAATACTGAGATATTTCCACTAGCCATATGTAACTCAAATTTAATATAAGACAAATCACGCAAAAATCAACTTTATGATCTTTTTTATGTGTTACGTTAAAACTCTACTTGTTATTATTTTGGTTTGTAATACCAAATAATACAAGTCCTTGAATTTGTGACTACAAGTTTCTTATGATAGGTGAATAAAGGAAAATTCATAGAGGATGAGGGGGGTTCGGTGTAACAACTTAAGTCCCTTCCCACTTAGGCTCTTATCGCCTTGGTGGCAAAATTTCCTTAAACACTTTCTCATCTTAGGCATTCAATCTTTAACTTTCACACTTTAAAATTCAACCACAACAAATTTTAATTATATATATATATAAATCAAGCTTGGATGGAATTGTGTATAACTACACTTTTATGTAACACCCCGATAATCCCGACAACTATTAAGTTATGGATGACATAATATATGATATAAATCATGTCCAAGCATGTATGTGCTCATGAAATGACTTTTGGGACATTCGGCAAATTCCTTTCAGTTCCGATGCAAAATTTAGCTTACATTCCATTCCGAATAGCCCTTAGCATTTGAGGCATAATTTTTTCACACAATCTCTGATTTTTATGAATTTTATATCGTCGGAAAGCTAAGACCAAGACCTACAACTTCCAATTTGGAAATTTGTCCATATTTGAACCACAAGAAGATAAGAAAATCAGCTCAAAAATTTGGATGACAAGTAACCGAGGACTAATCTAGAGAATTCTCAAAATTTTTGATTTTTATTCATTTAATCATTAAATATTCAACCCCTAGCACAAAAAAGAGAATACTATTCAATCATCCCTAATATTTTGAGAAGAGGAGAAAACGTAGAGGAGAGGAAGAAAGAAAAAAGAGAGAAGGGAAACCATTTTCTCACTTAAATTAAAGAAGAATCAATGCAAAACAATCCCCCAACAAGCTAAGAAGAGGAATATCAAGCCTAGAAGACTTAAATCGTGTAGGAAATCAAGTGAGTAAGGTAAGAAGAGACTTGACCCAAATTTTAATATGTAGATTTTTTAAGATTTGATGATTAATGAGTGGTATTGGCTTGAGGTTGATGATGTTTAGAGAACTATCGTGTTAAGAAATTGATGTTGTGATAAACCCTAGACATTGAACTAAATTGGAGTTTATAGAATTGAATATTGTGATGATGATAGAAGGTTAAAATTATGATGATTTGAATATAGGTAGTTGATCTAGTTTGTATGAAGATGAGGGTGTTGGGTTTTCTTTGGGCTATGTCATGAAAGAGTTGATGCTAGGCCTTGAATTCTGCTTAGCGTCACGATGCTCTGTACATAGCGTCGCGACGCGTAAGAATCAGAGGCTCACTGTCTCGGGCCTGATTGTGTATGCATCGCGATGCTCAGCATTTGACGTTGCGACGCGTAACAAGCAAATGCTCTACCTCGGTTTTGATTAGGTGGGCGTCGCGACACGAAACAGAGCATGCTCTCTGCTTAGTGATGAGTGGAACATATATCAATATTTACCGCCCCTTTTACTTAATATTTTGTTTAGTTTCTCGGGTTTGATGATCGTTTTGATGTGTTTTAGTTTATTTTGCAGGTAAAATAATATTGGGACACAATGAAATCATATAGGACGAAATGTGGGTCAAATAAGGGCAGAAATTGAACTTGACATATTAATTTTGGAGATTGGAAACTTGAAAGGGCGTTTTAACGAAGTACAGTTTTGGAAATTCCAATTTTGCCATCTGTCGTATTTTGGTCATAACCTTTTACTCCGATATCGGATTGAGCTGATTCAAGTTCCAGATTAAAGAAGACTCAAAGATCTACAACCGTTAAAGAAAAAATAATTTCGAATTCTGAAGATTTCATGCCCGAAATTGATGAACCATCCAGAAGTGTGTTGTGTGTAATTATTAAAGTCATTTTCAATCATTTTCAAAGCAAAAAAATAAATTAATAAATAAATAATAAAAATTATCAAATCACCACCAAACATGATAAGCAATCATTGGAGCAATTAAAAATGGATTTGGTGGAGCAATTAGTGGAGCAATTAATAATGGATTTGGTGGATGATTTGATGGAGGCAAAATTTTGCCTTAAATACCAAGCCATTTCATTTGAAAATTCATACTTTCTTCTAAGGAATTCCTTAAGAATACTAAGAAGATTGTATCTTGTTTGTTTATTTACAGCTTTCAGTAATTAATTTTCTCTTTCGCACTTTTTTTTCTTTACTTTTCAGTTTTTACTTTCCGCAATTTACTTTTACGCACAATACTTTTCTTTCTTTAATTTTCAGTTTTTACTTTTTAGTAATGAGGAGGTAACTCCCCTTTGCTGGGGTAAAAGGTAAAACTTTTATTACTAATATTTAGATTAATCTCCCTTAATTAAAATATATAAAATAGTTAAAACCTGACTTAACGAGGATACCGCCATATTGGTCGGTTGGTAATTATTTAAATTGGTTTTAACCTGACTAAACTGGATACCGCCTGATTGGTCGTTGGTAATTAATTATTAATTTGACTTAATCTGGATACCGCCTATATGGCTGGTTGGTAATTCTCATGCAAAGTTAATATATTATATTAGGGAGATATCTAAAATAGAAGTAATAAAAGTGGATCCTTTTACCTCAACATTTTCTTTTATTGTACTTTTACTTTATTTACTTTTCAGCAATTTACTTTCAGCATTTAGTTTTCAGCAATTTACTTTCAGCAATTTACTTTCAGCATTTACTTTTCAGTAATTTACTTTCAGCATTTACTTTTCAGCATTTAATTTTCAGTATTTAATTTCAGAATTTACTTTCCGTCATTTACTTTTCAGCAATTTACTTTTCAGCATTTTACTTTATGTCTTTATTTTATTTAATTTTTTACTAGCCCTAGTTATGTGTCGTAACTAAGTTAGTTATTTGGGGCTGTGATGAATTCTAATATCACCAGTTTATAAAGGGGTTATTTTGTAATTTGGGTAATTTAAAGGTTTACTTATTAAGTCTTAAGCTTAATGCGTCTTGTTAATTGGCCACTAATAAGATTGATCTGGTAAATCTAAAATAAACTTGACAAAAGAATTTTAGGTTTTCAGCCTTAGACTTAATAGCTCACGATCTTCCTTGAGGATATATAACCCTTTAATAGATTTCCTTATAGGATAAACATATACCTGTCGGGCGGGGGTAGCCAAATTGGAACTTAAACTTAATGAATCTAGGTAATTTGGTTGACATAGACATATGGTTCAATTGGGTTATACTGGGTATTTGCGTCTGACCATCGACAGAGGCTTTCGCATAATTTAGTGTTACAGGTTAGTAAACCGATATATTACACAAACATGAAATAACCACTTCATCTTTTAAAAGATATTAGAAAGATTCACAACCCTAGATAGTTTCCTAATATTGAATTTTCTTAAACCTACTTTCGTGCAATTTTATTTACTTGTTCTTAAATTTAAAATCATCACAATTTCAAATCAATCAATCAACCTGATAGATACTAGTAATCATTTGACCTCATAAAATTAATAGATTAGGTATTAAGTCCTCATGGGATCGATACTTTTTATACTACTTGAACAATACGTGTGCTTGCGTTATACGCGTGTGTGATTACGAACCGATTAAGTTTTTTGGCGCCGTTGCCGGGGGACTTATTTATCTTTCACTATTAGTTTTGGGGTTAGATACGTTACTTGTATCTAATTTCTTTTTACTTATTGTTTTTGTTTTCTTGTGTTTCAGGTTCTCAGAAACTACATGAGACGAACCAGAAGCTTTGAACTCCGACCGCTTGACCCAGAAATTGAAAGAACCATCAGGCAATTGAGAAGGGCAAGGCGAGAAGGCCAAGAAGCTTTAGTCAACATGGAACCTGAACCTTTGGAAGTTGTACCACCGATACCCATTCGAGACACGACTTCATTTCCTGTATTGTACTTCCTCCTTTACCAGCAAATGCGTGTGACATCAAAACATGCATCCAGATGATTCAGCAGTCAGTACAGTTGGGGGAAATACAACTGAAGATCCTAATTCCCACATAGCAACTTCCTGGAAGTTTGCGGTACTTTCAATTACAACCGAGCAGCTGAAGAAGCAATGAGACTGCATGTTTTTCCATAATCCTTGAAGGACAGAGCTAAAGCTTGGCTACATTCACTACCAGCAGGTTCCATCACAACTTGGAACGCTCTAGCCACCAAATTCCTTGCAAAGTACTTTCCACCAGCCAGAACTGCAAAGTTGAGGAATGACATCACATCCTTCATGCAACAAGATTTAGAATCCCTTTGCGAAGCTTGGGAAAGATTCAAAGATTTACTCCGGAAATGTCCTCATCATGAGATCGCAAAGTGGCTACAAGTCCAAACCTTCTACAATGGACTTTCTGGAATAATGAGAACCACAATTGATGCTGCTGCTGGAGGAGCTTTGATGGCAAAATGAGAAGATCAAGCCTGAGACTTAATTGAAGAAATGGCCAACAATAATTCTTTATGGCCAACAGAAAGGAGCATGATCCAAAGAATTGCAGGAATTTATGAAGTTGGAGCCAACACAGTACTGAATTCCAAGCTGGATGTGATTTGCAAAAATTTGGAAACTCTTAACATGAAAGTTAATGGTGGATCCACAAGTTCACCATATGGAGGAGCACCAGAACCAAACCAACTTGAAGAACTGGTGAATTATGTCAACAATTTCAACAGACAGGGGAACAATCCATATTCCAACACCTACAACCCAGGGTGGAGGAATCATCCGAATTTTTCATGGAGCAACAATTCAGGGCAAAAGAACAATCCTCCACCGGGATTCCAACAACAGAACTATCCACCACATAGATTCCAGCAACAGAACAAAGGCCAGGAGCATGAAAAAGAACCAGGAATAATAGAAGTGTTGGCCCGATTGAATAAGCAAGAAGCAAAATACGATGCTTTAGTAGCTATGGTTCAAAATCAAGTAGCATTGAATCAAAGCCATTCAGCCTCTATTAAAGCACTGTAAAATCAAATGGGACAACTGGCCAATGCTCAGAGTTACAGACCACCAGGTACCCTTCCTAGCAACACAGAACCAAATCCAAGGAACATGGGAAATGAGCAATGTCATGCCATCATGTTAAAAAGCGGTACTGAAATCAACAAAGATGTTGGAATCAAGGCAACAATTGAAGATATTCCAAAAGAAAAAAAACAACAGATGGAGGAAAAAGAAGCAAAGGAAAAAGAACAGATCACTCCACCTCCACCTTTTCCTCAGAGTCTTCAGAAAAACAAACTGGACAAGCAATTTGCTCGTTTCCTAGAGGTGTTCAAAAGCTGCACATCAACATTCCATTTGCAGAAGCCTTGGAACAAATGCCCAGCTATGTCAAATTCATGAAATGCATTTTTTCACGAAAATGGAGATTGGGAGACTACGAGACAGTAGCATTGACGGAAGAATGCAGTGCCATCATTCAGAGAAAACTTCCCCCGAAGTTGAAAGATCCTGGCAGTTTCACCATTCCATACATCATAGGAGAACATAACTTTGGTAAGGCTTTATGTGATTTAGGTGCAAGTGTTAACTTAATGCCTTTTTCTATTTTCAGGAACCTGTAGATTGGAGAAACAATGCCCACTTCAGTCTCTCTACAACTTGCTGATAGAACGCTCGTATTTCCAAGAGGCGTAGTTGAGGATGTGTTGGTCAAGGTTGACAAATTCATTTTCCCAGCAGTTTTTATTATCCTTGATATGGAGGAAGACGCAGACGTGCCAATCATCATTGGGAGACCGTTCTTGGCTACATGTCGAACCATTATTGATGTACAAAAATGAGAATTAACCATGAGGGTACAAGACCAAGAAGTAACATTCAATGTTTTCAAGGTCATCAATTTCCCAGAAGATGAAAAGAATGAGGAATGTTTTAGACTTGATGTGATACACAGTACCATTCAGAACTCCAATGCAATGCAAAGTTCTACTGACAAACTTAAAACATGTCAATTGCATGTGGAGCCTGAAGATAAAGCATCTTTTGCACTGAAAAAGCCAATTCTTACACTACAAGCAACATAAGAGAAAAAGTTCCACCAGCTCATCGAATTGGAGGAATTTCACAATCAGCCTTTTGAGGATGCCAAATTATATAAAGAAAAGGCCAAGAAGAGACAAGATGAGAAGTTAGTGCGCATACAACTGGAACCAGGGCAGAAGGTACTGTTAAACAAATCAAGGGTGAAATTCTTCCCATGGAAGCCAAAATCACGGTGGTCAGGTCCATTTGTGATCACCAAGGTTTTACCAGACATAGCCGTTGAGATATATGATCCCGACTCCAACAAAACATTCAGGTTAAAAACAAGCGTGTCAAGCACTACTGAGGAGAATCATTTGAGCGACAAAAAGAAAGTGTGACACATTCAGATGTGATGAAATCCAGTTATCTGGGGTTGTGATCAAATGCATTATCATTATAATCTTCTAGGAAGATAAAAGACATATCCCAAGATGTCTGCCTAACTTGTGGCAAACGGGGTCATTGAAGCATGACTGCCGTATGGACAAAGCAGACATGAAGGAATAGAAGACAGGACAAGGTTCTGACTTCAAATATGTTTGTCATAAATATGTTCACTATTAGTATTAAAATTGGATTTTAGATACTTAGTGTGATACATAAATATGCATTGATGTACAGAATCTGCTATGAGCAGGATACTGACTTCAATTGAGAATTAATCTACAATCAGAATGGGACGAAAGTCGATGTTTCAACCGTAGATACCTAAGTTTAGGAACTACCATTTGAGTGTGTACTTAAATTAGGAAACTGTTATAATGTAACTAGTTTGACTAGAAACATTATCTCTATATCGAGTATAACTCGTTGCGAGTATACCTTTATATTCTAGAACACTAAAGTGTTTTATTTTATAAAGATGATATTGAGATAAACACATTAGATGTGAATAACAATATTTATATTTTGAATATAAATAAATCTCAAACATATAATATGACAAACAAATAGCTCAAACTGATTTGATCAGATGAGACTTATTTGTGGCAGTGTTGTCTGGGACACAATTAAACAAGACTCGTATATCGACAGTTTTGAAGAGTGGATACTAGGACGGATTTGATTCCACTCAAATAAAGTCTACGAATCTAGTTTATTAGGTAAAGTACCTAAAATACTTTTTTCTTAGTGAAAGTGCAAGAACCACCGATCTGTTAGCCCTATTCATAGTGAAGCAAGTGGGCCCATATCTAGCTAGGCTAGAGGTGGATATGAATGTTTCGTGACCTTACCGATGTGGCATCGCGTTATGGTTATATGTTTCTTTTGAAACACAAATCAGAAACTTTTAGAGTTTCGACACAAAATAGACGAACAGATCAGCTAAAGTATTAAAACATCACGGTTTGACCATGATGAAAATACTTAAGCAGTAAGTTTCTCATATACTTGAAAGAGTATAGTATTCTTTCAATGATGACTCCTCCCGGAACACGTCAGTTTGACGGTGTGTCCGAACGGAGAAACCGAATTTTGTTGGACATGATAAGGTTAATCATGAGTCGCTCTGAGCTACCATTTTCATTTAAAGGGATAAGCATTTAACAGTGCAATACTTATTTTGAATAAGGTTCCATGAAAATTTGTTTGACAGATCTCATATTAGATATGAAATAGGAAAGAAACTGGGTTTCTCACTCCTGATGATTTGGGAATGCTAGGCATACGTTTAGATGGTACCAAACTAGAACCCAAATTGGATAAGTGCCTAATGTAATTGGTTGTCCTAAGGAAACCAAAGTATAGTACTTATACAACTCACTAGAGAACAATGTAATTGTTGCTCACCATGCGGTTTTCCTAAGAGGAATACCGATATGCAGTGGTAAGTGGGAGGATAGTAAAACTCGATGAAAAATTGGAGTTATACTGTTCAAGGCACCAAGTCCTTAATGGAACACAAACAGTTCATCAATGATGAAACTGTACTAGTAATCTTCGAATACACAAGAACCGCGTAGGTCGGAGAGAGTCAGAAAACAACCTGGGGTATGAGTTTCTGATCTCACCTCATAAAGATGTCAATCTTTTGAGAAATACCAACTGACTACGTATGAGGAAGTGATACAAGGTATCGACTCCATATTATGGCAAAGTGCCATGAGTCCGAAATGGATTCCATGTATATCAACTATGTTTGAACACTAGTTGTTGTACCGCAAGGCATTATGCCTATTGGTACTATATAAGTCTTCAGGGAAGACATACGTGGATGGCAGCATACCAACGTACTAAGCTAGGCTTGTAGTGGAAATGTATCGTTATCAACATTGTGTTGATTACAATGAAACCTTTTACCTGTTGCCATGGATAAATCCATTTGGATAATGCTTGCTGATGCTGCATGTTTCATTTATGAAATATGGCAGCTGAACCGAAAAATCGCTTTCCTGAAAAGGAAACCTTTTGGAGGATTTTTACAACATCCTGGCGGTTTTGTCGTACCAAAACTAGCAAACAAGGTTTGCAGGTTATTCGATCCATAGATGGATTAAAGTAAGCATTACGTTCTTGGAACTAACGTTTTGATGTAATCATAATGGTGTATGACTTAATTCAAAATGAAATGATTCTTGTGTATATAAGGAGGTTAGTGGGAGCGCACTGATAATGATGTCATAATTAATGATGATATGTCATTTCTTGGAAATGATATTCCCATATTACGATCGGTGAAAGCTTGGCTTTCATTAAAATTCTCCGTAGAATTCTTGGGAGTAACAACCTTTATTCTAGGAATAAAGATCTACTGAGTTAGATCTAGAGGTTATTGACACTCTGCGAGAACTCGTACATTGAAAAATCTACGCAACCTGATGTCTCATATGCTTTGAGCATATGGATTCAAAAATAGGTCAATCCAAGTGATAGTCACTCGATTGATATTAAAAACATCCGTTAGTGTCTTAGAGAACTAATGATGATGTCTTAATCTATGGAGAAGGAGAACTTAAAGTGATTGGGATCACAGCGGCAAGTTTCCTAACCGATAAAAATGACTTTAAGTCGCTAAACGGTACTATACAGTTTGAATAACGGTACAGTAAGCTGGAAATCTTCCAAGCAAGATGCTGTTACCGAATAAACAACAAATGCGAGTTATTGCTGCTGCTGAGGCAGCAATAGAAGCCATTTGGGTCGACGATAAATCTAATTATATTAGATATAGTTCTATTAGTAGCTGAGCTAGGCGTCAGCACAAGCTAAAGAATTAATGGTCTCATCAAAGATCCAGATATATACTTCGACTATTCATCTGATTCGTTCGGATCATACATCGTGACGATGTGATGATCATATAAATCGCATCAGACGATAATCATGCAAATTTGCTGACGAAAGCCTTACCTTAGCAGTTTGAGCGAACCGTACATAGTTCGGGTGTAAACACTCGAGTGACTGGCTATAGGCCAAGTGAGAGATTGTTGGACAGTTATGACCTATAGCGTCACTATTTGTACAAATCATGGTGTTGTTGTACAAATTATCTATGTGACAAGGAGATTGCGCTCTTATCATTTGTGATTAGATCACCTAGATGTATAAATGATAGGAGGTCCCTATGATTAGTTCCTAGATTGAGATGATATGAGACAGTATCAGTCCTCGAATGATTAATCATTAAATATCCCTAGTCGTAGTATTATCGAGACTGGACATCGATAATACGGAATATACTAGTATTGCACTTGTGCGCGTTGTGGGAGCACAACGGCATAGTTCTCATATATTTAAGTATTGGATACTTATGCAAGTGTGATAGGAGGTTGTGTTTACCGATGGTGCGGAAACAGCTTCGCTCTGGATAGACCCCTCGGAATTTCATTGGTAGTATGACTATGTGTCTATGGAAGTCCGATATCAGGGTATGTGTATTTGGTCTTAACCTGAGACTTGCATCGCTAGTACTTGCGACAATCGGTATGCTTTAGTTTTGGTCGTCCAGGGCTTTAACCGGTTCTGTGTACGCCTCTGCTGGATATATTGAGAATCGTAGTGTGTTGGGTGTGATGTCAAGATGGAAGTATCACACCAGTCATAGTGGAGATGATGTCACGTAGGATACGGTACTAGTACTCTTAAGTACTGCAGTCATCGGGATATTATGACCAGGTCATGTATATCCGATTATAGAGACTAGTTACCAGACATCCGACATGTGCTTCGTACGGGGCAGACACGATTCCAGCCCCAGGCCTAGCACGTGACATTCGATACTGGATCGCAATACACAATACTACGTATACTACGCCTGACATAGATTATATATTCCAGTAAGAATATTTCTGGAGAATTGGGTAGGCACGGTGCTTTGCTAGAAGCCAACCATGTCTTGTAAATCGGTAAGCACGTGGTACGAGGTACACACGTATTCGGATAATCCGATGACCGTATTTACTGCCAACATATCCAGGGATCTATTGGGTCGCTTCCCAAAGATTCACCGATGACAGTTGATTTAATTACAATTAATCTTGGATTAATTAAGAGAGATAATTAATCTGGGATTAATTAAGAGAGAGAAAATTAATCTGGGATTAATTGAGGTATTATTTAATTTGGGATTAAATGTGTTCGAAAGAGAGAGAACGAGATTAATTTGGAATTAATCGGTAAAATAAATTTAATAGTTAAATTTGATTTTTCTATTTAATTTATTCATATGGGCTAAAATTAATATATTGGATATATTAATATGAATTGGATTTCATTACGGAATTAAAGTCGGACTTTAATACGAACGAACGAATTAATTTAGAATTAATTCATAAACGACATTCGTA
Source organism: Zanthoxylum bungeanum (assembly GCA_019454045.1). Classification (NCBI taxonomy): domain Eukaryota; kingdom Viridiplantae; phylum Streptophyta; class Magnoliopsida; order Sapindales; family Rutaceae; genus Zanthoxylum; species Zanthoxylum bungeanum. The sequence continues at coordinate 7,975 of SKCR01050809.1, read as the reverse complement.
ATATATTTGTGAGGCATCATTATTTAATTAAATTAGATTTAATTATTTAGCGACGAAAGTTCGTTTAATCGGATTAAACGGAACCGAGCCGCGACAAATGTTCGTAGAGACATTTGAATTTTGAATTCAAATGTCGGGCTCACTTCACATGTGGTAGTTGGGAGGGTAGTTGGCATTTATGCCAAGCCACCCACCATCCAACTACCTTGGAATGGTTTTGGTGAAACCATTTACCCAACTACCTTGTTTAGGTAAAATGGTAAATTGGTTTTACCTAAAACTCATCTCTCTCTCTTCACTTGTGTATGCATCACACTTGACACATTTTTTTGAACAAAAAGAAAAAACCCTAATACTCTCAAGCTTGGGCGTGAATGGCCTTCCACCTTCTCTTTGATTTTGTGGCAAAATCAACAAAGCTAGCACTTGGAGAAATCAACTAAGGTGATAGGGAAACTACTTCAAGAGTTGGAATCATCACTTAAGCTTGGATCTTGGAGATCTCTTCTTAAAATTTTAAAGCTCAAATCCGTTCATTGTAAGTATATTCCGCAACTTATTTTGAATTATGAACACTTTTTCTTGCTTATTAGATCCTTGGCATGTTCTAGGAACACTAACAGTATGTTCATGAGATTGCCGTGTGCTATTGCATGTTCGCCGTTATTCCAATTTTCTTTCATGCGTGATTGTACAATTTATATCTACTGGGATGCCTGTTATCGAATGTAATGTGCTTATGACATTGCATGCTAGCCGTATTTATCTTTATGCATGCAAATTGAGACATAGATTATATGCAAATAGGTTGTATGCAAATTCAGACATAGTTTATATGCAAACTTAGATATGAGCTTGTATACTATGCATGCGAACTAGGAGTAAATTATCCTTGGAAATAAATGTTGCTTAGGCTTGGTTAAATTATTTCACTAATCATTTCATTACAAGTGGCATTAGTAAGGGACCATTCCGAACCCAACAGTTTGAGGTTTTCCCTTGCGAGGGGTGAGTGCGGCCTTAAATCTTTGTCCCGGTTCACACCGGGTGGCGACTCCATCATTCTCCGGTTTAGTCCCTCGTGGGCTACTCCGTACTCCCAACCAGGCCGTGAGCCCGGAACAACATGCGTCGCCCAGTTTTTGTGTTCCCACAACTAGTAAAATGTTAAGTTTGGGGGTGTGATGAGCGGAACATATATCAATATGTACCGCCCCTTTTACTTAATATTTTGTTTAGTTTCTCGGGTTTGATGATCGTTTTGATGTGTTTTAGTTTATTTTGCAGGTAAAATAATATTGGGAAACAATGAAATCATTTAGGACGAAATATGGGTTAAATAAGTGCAAAAATTGAACTTGACATATTAATTTTGGAGATTGGAAACTTGAAAGGGCGTTTTAACGAAGTGCAGTTTTGGAAATTCCAATTTTGCGCATCTGTCGTATTTTGGACATAACGGTTTATTCCGATATCGGATTGAGCTGATTCAAGTTCCAGATTAAAGAAGACTCAAAGATCTACAACTTTGAAAGACAAAATAATTTCTATTTCTGAATATTTCATGCCTGAAACTGATGAACCATCTAGAAGTGTGTTGTGTGTAATTATTAAAGTCATTTTCAATCATTTTCAAAGAAAAAAAAAAAAATTAATAAATAAATAATAAAAATTATCAAATCACCACCAAACATGATAAGAAATTAGTGGAGCAATTAAAAATGGATTTGGTGGAGCAATTAGTGGAGCAATTAATAATGGATTTGGTGGATGATTTGATGGAGGCAAAATTTTGCCTATAATACCAAGCCATTTCATTTGTAAATTCATACTTTCTTCTAAGGAATTCCTTAAGAATACTAAGAAGATTATATTTGTTTGTTTATTTATAGATTTCAGTAATTAATTTCCGCTTTCGCACTTTCTTTTCTTTACTTTTCAGTTTTTACTTTCCGCAATTTACTTTTACGCACAATACTTTTCTTTCTTTAATTTTCAGTTTTTACTTTTCAGTAATGATGAGGTAACTCCCATTTGCTGGGGTAAAAGGTAAAACTTTTATTACAAAATTTAGATTAATCTCACTTAATTATATATATAAACTAGTTAAAACCTGACTTAACGAGGATACCGCCATATTGGTCGGTTGGTAATTATTTAAATGGTTTTAACCTGACTAAACTGGATACCGCCTGATTGGTCGGTTGGTAATTAATTATTAATTTGACTTAATCTGGATACCGCCTATATGGCTGGTTGGTAATTATCATGCAAAGTTAATATATATATTAAGGGATATATCTAAAATAGAAGTAATAAAAGTGGATCATTTTACATTATTTACTTTTCAGCAATTTACTTTCAGAATTTACTTTTCAGCAATTTACTTTTCAGCAATTTACTTTCAGCATTTACTTTTCAGTAATTTACTTTCAGCATTTACTTTTCAGCATTTAATTTTCAGTATTTAATTTCAGCATTTACTTTCCGTCATTTACATTTCAGCAATTTACTTTTTAGCATTTTACTTTATGTTTTTTATTTTATTTAAGTTTTTACTAGCCCTATATGAAACCGCTTAATTTCTTAATTTAACCCGAACTTGGCATTACATCGAACACTTGGTGTGCGACATGCCTAAATTCCACCATTCTTGCAATCTTAGCTAACCTTATCCTCATTTTACATCACCATTGCACAAAAACATGATTCAAGACTTCATATTACATTCAAAACAATTTTCCATTTCTTCCTTGCTTGGCCGAATCTCACCCCTCCTCCCAGTCCAAATCTAACTCTCGGCCAGCCCTCTATTAGGATTCTAAAAATTTTTCAATCACCATATTAAGCCCTATTTTCCTTCTCTACACCACTACCATCATTATCACCTACAAACACAAGCATCTCACATCACAAACTCAAGAAACCAGCCCCTAAATTTTTGCCATAGGTAGGAAAATTTTTAATTTCCTAAGTCCATCATATAAAGCTCAAATGCATGCTAGCAAGCTTACAAATGCATGAATAAATATTTAAATCCAAAGCTTTAAGCAAATCATACTTTAACTACTCAAATCCCTAATATTTTGAAATTTGGGGGAAAAGGGAAATCTTGAAATCTTTCCAATTAAGCTAGAAAAAGAAGTTTGAGACTTACCAGGGTGTTAGTCTTGAGGATAATGATGATTTCCTTCAAGAATGCTAAAGAAATGGTCAAAAAGAGAAAAAGATCGGGAGATTGTGAAGCTTGAAGAGAAAAAAATAAGACTGCTCTTTTTCTTTGTGAATGAGATGAATAGTGGCTAAGAAAGTTGCTTTAAATAAATGAAGGGCTGATTTTTTAATAAAATAATATTTTTTTGTAAGTCACATGATGAATTTTCTTGATGATTCCCGAAATGCTATCATGAAGCCTGTTAAACTCGTATTTTTAATTAGGCTTTGCTCGAAATTTGGAAACATATGCCACATTAAAGTTGTAGGTTTCGATCTAAGATTTTTGAATATATAAAATTCAAAAACATCAGAGATCGTATGCGAAAGTTATGGCCAAAATACGGAAGGTAGCTTGTTGACTCAGTTAAGTTAAAAGGAAGACTGAAACTGAAAATTTGTCAGGGTGTTATAGAACTAATTAAATATGATCAAAAGTTGTCCAATGTAAATATTACAACAAATATTTTTTTCTGTGCTAGTGTAATTCATTTGTGCACCGTTTAAAGTTCTACTTGCGTAATAAATTACATATGGCTTACCTTCATTTCTCTGTCCTAAAACAGCACCAACTGCATAATCACTGACATAATACATTAGCTCAAAAGGCAAAGACCAATCACAAGATTGTATGATATGAGCAGAAGTTAAAAGACAGATAATCTTTTCAAATGATTTTTGACATTCTTTTGTCCATTCAAATTTGAATCTTTTAGTAGAAGCTTACACAATTGTTTGGATATGGTATTAAAGTTTTTAATGTACCTCCTATAAAATCCTGCATGTCCTAGGAAAGTACGGATTTCCCTGAATATTTTTGGTGGTGGCAATTTAAAGATCACCTCTATTTTTTCTTCGTCAAACTCAATACCTTTAGATGACACAACGTGACCCAAAATAATTCATGAATCATTCATAAAATAGCATTTTTTCCCTATTTAACATAAGTCATTTTTCTTCACATATTTTTAAAATATTTTCCAAATTATTCAAGTAATTATCAAATGAGTTCTCAAAAAAAATTATATTGTAACATCTCCCTAACGGAGATGCTATTGGTAGACGAAAGATTACCCTATCACCCCCAACCTATAACTAACTGACTGACCAACTGAAATCTACTACATTTGTTGTTATTTGACAATCAAAAATCACATACTTACACTAGAGAGCTACATGCCAAACTTAAATTAATTAAACAACCATTGCCCCTTTTAATTATGTGCTAGTCATATCAAACTCTGGTAACTTTGACTCTGACAACGTTACGTAATGACTCTCAAGTAACTAACACATGAATTGTACTTTGACTCTTACAACCTTGACTTTAACTAATCTGTATACCTCAGACTTGACTGCCATGTGGACCGAATAACCCTAGTGACTGCCATCAGTATCCATCCTCTCGAGCTCGTCCTCTGAGTAGACCTGCAAAACAAAAAATATTGGAGAGTGTGGGGGTTAGATCTTTTGAACGACCTAGTAATTGGACAGTTTAAGACGCAAACTAAAATTCTTTAAGAAAAATTTATTTCCTGAAATCGAAATCGTTTCTTTTTATAAGAAAAACTAATCTTATATGAAAATGCTTTTTATCTGAAAACAAATCTCTTTATGCAAAACTTTTCTAGAAACTTCTTACTTTCTGTAAAACTCTGAGATCTCTCATAAAACTAATTCTTTCTAAAACTCTTTTATAAAATTCTCGTTCTAAAAATCTCAATTGGAAAACAACTAACGTATGGGGGCGATACGTATGGTCATCCCTCATACGCCTAACTAGTGCCTTGGGGCGTTACGTCTCGTCAGTCACTATGCTAGAGACAATAACATTAATCAATGTTGTAATTCTGGCCATTAATTAACGTCCCCCAAGTCCTAAAACTACATGTGCACATGTCTGCTGTATCCGTCAATTCCATAATCCGTCAATTGCATAAACCTTCTCTTTTGTGAAAGTTGTGATTCTCCTCTTGAAGAAGTTTTCTCGTGATAGGGAATTTTTTTTTCAGAAATTGCTCTCGTAAATTATCCTATGTCCTACAGCGAGATTTTAGATCTGGTCACGGGATAAGATGATGTTAGAGAATAAGAGTTTAAGTGTTGAAACATAGCTTAAAATATTTTAACGTAGAGATATGTTGCATCAGTAATCGTGTAATAACTAATTTCACGAAATTACACTTATCATTTCATACGGAGAAAGTTTGTGTTTTTGGTTATAAAAATAGAAAAAAAAACTATGATTGAAATGATTCATAAACCATCGGACTCAATTTTTGGGGACGAACAACTTTCATATTGAACACTTTTCGAAATTTATAAAAGAAAGACATCAAAAATATGCATTTCCAAAAGACACCGAGGATGGGGACATGTTTATAATTCGCGGGGACTGGAATATAATTTTCAGAAAATTTCCTATAAATACCTTAAATGTTTCAGAAATCATAGAAATAGAAAAAGTTTCCTTAAAGCCCAATTCGACCCCCATTTCCAAAGTTGTGCGTGACTGGTTGTTCACGCCGGCTTCCAGCCGGCTCATCGGCTTACACGTCGGTACAGGAGGTGCGTCTAGCTACTCTCTATCCAATGGTGGCTGATGGCGACCTCAGATTAGCCGAATCTCATGAAAACAAGTGAGAAACACCCGACCTAAGAAGTTTCGATCCATGTGTCGAGTCACTTGTCAAATCGAATATCTCGGAGAATACTACAATATGGTGGTGATGGTTTCTATGATATGTGCACGGTTGCATGCTAAATGAGGTAGAAACATTCAGATAAATAGTGGAAGATTTTCCCGGGAACTTCGATTCGAATTTCGTCAATTCCGTCTACCGTTAGCCTTAGAATTTCGATAAGATATCCTGGTAAAAAGTTTTTATTTTCAAGTTTATTGTAGTATATTCGGATGCTCCCTGTATATTTGTAGAGTAATGTATTTTTTTTGTATTGATTTGATTATGCTAGAGTATGTTGAATGTGAGTTATTTGTAAAATCCGAGAGAAATCAAAGTGAATTAGATAGACCGATAAGTAAAGCGCGTTTCCGGTAAAATCGAGTTTCGCATGCATTTTTGCTTTGATGAAAGTAATTAAGGATATAGCTTAATTATGATGATACGATAATATTTGAGTAATTCCAGAGAGATTCGGAGGCCTTAGGATCCTTCCGCAGAGTTTTCGAAAACGTTTCAGAAGATTTTTCAGAAACGCGTAATTTGCATATTTGAGCTATTGGATTGGCATAGAAAAATGTATAATGATGTAATAGGAGTAGTGGATGTGTTCCAAATGGAACGGGAAAGATCTGAAAAGTTCCAAATTCGTTCGTAATATTTTTTGAATTTTAGCCGGAAATTTAATGAAATTCTACGAATACGTTTTATTGGATGTATTATGAGTAATGAAACTGAAATCAGTGAAAAAAGATTTAATTTGGGGTTTCCTGGAAAGTTTAGGAGTTTATGCTTTCATTTAGTTTCCGTGATTAACAACCCCGACCGTCCGTATTTTGAAATACAAATGGGGAAAGAGAAAAGATAGCATAGACCCTAGGTAAGTACTGCACTGTGAACTTGCCTTAGGTAGACAAGGTATGATAGTTGATTGTGTATTTATATATATATATATATATACTTGTAGAAATATGTAACAGTAGTTATGAATTCTTAGAAAACATGAAATGAGAGTTTCTAGAGGTACAGTCAATGAGATTCATAAAGAACGCGTATAGAAACAGATTGTCTGAAAGTATACATAGTGTCGAGTTTCTAGATAGCAAGATATAAGAGGAACAAATACGAAATCGACACTTGACTTCCAGTTATAGATGTACCAGCATCAATGTGTGTCTTCGAAAACCCTGATGTCATAGTTATGCGTATCCCGATTTTGAGGATTAGAAAAAGATACAACTGAAGTTTCTGTAGTTAGATCTTTAAGGGGTATAATCAGTAACTTATGCAGTCAACCTCCACACTCGAATTATATTGTTTCTTCTTAAGAGTTCGTGAGAGAGTTGTAATTCTTTTATTCTAAGAGAGTGTGAGATTGTTCACTCTTTGTGTTTAGAGAGAAGTTGTAAGATTATTTCCACTATAGTGAAATCCTTTTACATTTCCCTGTAGATGTTTTCCTCACATTGAGGGTTTTACTTCTAGCAAGTTAGCACTTAAAGAGCAAATCAAGGTGATAGGGAAACTCATCCTTGAGTTTGTAACACAACATAAAGCTTGGAGCTTTCCACAAACATCAAAGAATTTCAAATTCCCATCCGTTCATTGTAAGTAATTTTCCGCAACTTACTTTGTTTTATTCACACAATATCATGACTTAGAGACCTTGGGCATGTATAGGACACTAAAAATGGTATCATGAGCCTTTTCTAAGCATGATTTGAGTTTAGGGTTTATAGACTTTATTTGGGGATTTTGTGCTTGGAGTATGATTTTTTCAAAATTGGTTGTTTGGTTGTGTATTGATGATGATGAGTTTGATTTGTGCATCATAGGATTTGAGAAAATTTGATTAGATTAATTTTCCCTAAAATCCTTCTATTGGCCGAACATGTAACCCTAGACTTCTCATGGTGATTTTTTGATTTTAGACTATTGGATGAGTTTAAAGCATGAAATTAATATTAATTGTTGGTTTAATTGGATTGAAATCGAAATTGAATGTTATTTCATGATATTGTCGTGAGATTGAGCATGTTTAATGGATTGATTTTGCTTCAATTGTGTTGGACATGAATTGG